>CAVLJG010000001.1:26417895-26529443 GCA_963669975.1 Acanthoscelides obtectus
CTGAACATAACGAAATATTTATTTTAGCGTTTTGTCAAAAGCATGAATGTAATAATGAAACGACCGTTATGGCAGACGTTTGAAAATTTGACGTTGTCTTTGGGTCTCGATAAATATCAAGTTATCTTCTATTTTAATGTGTTGTAGCGTTTGCCTCCATATTAATATTGATATTCAGGAAAGCGATCGACAATTATTTTTGACAGAGAGAAATGAGCAATACCCACCGATAATTGTATATATTGTACGTATGTGATACAGTCTATAAACATAATTTTATAATCAACAAAACTATTACAAAATTACCATAAACTCCTTAGACGTCATTTTTGTACAATTTAGGATCATTATGAGACATGCAATTTGTGACGTGATACAAGCAAATAAAAAATTAATATCCTTTGTATACTGTTGACTGGTAGGTATGGTATAGATTTCATTTTCGCTAGTTAAAAGATATAAAAATATAAATTTCAAAAGTCAGGGCGGCTTTGAACGCGATCACATCTCTAAAGAAAAGAAGCTTTTGTTTGGGCTCGGTCTTATTCGGGACTTGCATAGGGTGTGGAGTTTATGTGGAGAAAAGTACTTAGTCCTGACTTTTTAAAGAGCAGAAGTAGCAAATTTTCTCAGTGAGGGGGTGGTTCATAAAAATCCCCAAAATTGTAGAACACAAAGTTATGGTAAATACGCAAATTTTACGGTCCAATCATAAAGACGTAACACTATTTTGGGTCAACAGGTAACAGGAAAGCAGGTTATCTGGCAAGGCTAGCGGCAACAAGCTGCTGCAATGGCCCCAAAGCAGTGCTGGCGATTAGCAGATGCCAGGTTAATACAATTCTGGGCGGCTGAGAAAAGCGTTAGTGCTGGTGACTGGAGTTGGAAAAAAAGGTTATCCTAGCTAACAGACCTCCCCCAGTTATTAGGACTAGCACCACTTTCAAATATTTGCTGACTTTATGTCATGAACGTCTTTCTGCCTGATATCTGAATTATAGTTTTTATATGAGTTCCTGAGAAGTAGAGTCAATCTACAAAATCGTGTTGTTTTCCGATTGACGAAAGTAGTGACGTTCTAAGTAAGACGTAAGTAACATACGCATCAAAATATTTGAGAACAACAACAAAATCAGAATAGGACTAGATTGCAAATTATATTTTTACATAAATATTGCACAATAAACGTAAACACAGGTGATTTATATGTTTTCTGGAACATTTAATAATGACAGCAAGTCTGACAATTTCCCCTCTGTTCTCCTAACCATTTCTAGCTCCATCTGATTTCAACTAGGAGAGATGTATGAGACTAAGAGGGATGAACGTAGAAGAAACTTCTTCTGGTTATTTCATGCAAATTTCTTCAAAATATAGAGGTGCTATAAAAATTATCGCTGTTGTGCATAACACAATTTCAGAAGTGTGAATTAGAGAAAAAGACCCGTCTTTCTCTCCCCCCGAGAGAAAGCTTTTAAAAAATATTCGCATTTTGTGGATCCTTTCTTGCTCTAATCATTTTGTTAGTTTTTTGATAAAGCTTTTTGGGACATAACTATTTCAAAAATTCCTAATCCCAATTCTAAAAAGGCAGCAGAGTCTCAACACTGTTACAGATGGCACCATTTTCAGAAAGACACATTAAAAGTTTCTGGATATCCTTTGATTTGCACAATACAAATTCTATAGTACCCAGTTCCGTACATCTGTGTGTTTGTCAGTTGATCAGCATTTTTTGCCACATCATTACAGTACAGGCTGATTTAATGATTGGAGTAACGAAAACAAAAATCTTTAAGACATCTTAATTTTCACGCTTATATGTTTGTCGAGTCCCAGTTTATCCTTTGGCGTAAAAAAATATATTTTTCAAACTCAAACTTTGTTCCTGGAACCTTTTAAGTACTAAGTATTTAATAGGTTGTAAAAAATTCATTTCTTCATATGTTTTATATTGGAGATTTTGGTAACAAGGAGTTACCTTAAAAATACTTTGGCAGTTCGGACGACGTCTTGAATTTGTTTCCTAAGTCCGCTGAATGAAACTTTGTGATGAAACCCTAATGTTCCCAAACCTGTAAGCTGAGCTTACATTTGGTTTATGACATACGATAAAATAGGATTCTCCTACAGGTCTCAATGAGCTCTTTAAATTATAATTACACCGTGGACTCATTTTTGACTGTAGATTATCAATCGGATGACAGCGCTCTTATGTTAACTCTATATACTATAACCTTCATGCTTGTGTGGCCAATAAAACCACATGTATTAACAGAACTTTCTTTAGTGTAAACGTTTCAATCACAAAGGACATCTTAGTATAGTGACAATATATTTCTTTTATCTGTCTTTTATTTTCATTATAACATTATCATATTCTATTCCTAATTAGTTACCATAGTTCAATTTAAATCAGTACAGAACTTCAAACTTTAGTCGCTCATAGTTCAAGAGCTAAACGCAAACCCAGCTTTTGGAATATTATAGTCTTTCATAATGAACATCCATTTGACATACAAATGAATTAGATTTCAGACCAGTAGACCAAAACTGGGATCGTTCTTTGTGACTCCAAAATTTGTAAGACCAAATCTAAGCATCGCTTTTTTAATATGGTCGGATATTTTATTTATAATTTGAAAATATATTTATACTAAGGCGTCAGAAGTACCCATTTTACTCAGTTGAGTCTTAGAACGTTTAGCAGTATTTTAAGCAATAACAATGAAAATTAGGGGTGATTATCATTGTCAAAATAGTTCTCGGATATTTTATTTTACCTTATATACATTTTTTGGAGATTCAATTTTGGGAGCCTTTATAAGCAATTATATAACTTACCGCACTATTGTTCCTGCTGAGGTTTTGGTATGATGAAATGATGATGTCCGCTTCTTTCCAAATTGTATCCATTTTTCTGGATCACTTCACGAGGTAGTTAAAACTATCGGTCCAAAAGAATCCGGTGGTGCTACCGGAAAAAAGTTCGCATCCACAAGTTCTTGAGGTAGTAGGTTCCGTTCAGGAACCAGAGAAAAACCAAAAGTTCCGATTTATCCAAGGTACCACTCAAAATCGAAATATCAGATTCGAGGTACCGCGAACGGGCTCCCGTATAAGCGGTGGGGTACGCCGTGCTCGCGCGGTGTTCGCCGTCTTCAAGAATCGGGTACCACCCGATCCAAAATGTGAAGAAAACTGAAAGTAGTACCTGACCGCTCTCGGTCGAATTCGCGTTTACGGAAAGCCTCAAAAACGTTGTAGGTATAAAAGTGGAGGTCTGATTGACCCTCCCCCCTCCAAGGTAGTACCGGTCACTGAAAAAAATTGATACAGCGGGTCGCCGGACTTTGATGGGTGACGTAGTAGCGAGAACATTAGAGAGATATGTTAACGATACTATAATGATGTAAATGCGGTATAGTACTTCAGGGATTGTCTCCACTGGCAGCGAATAATGTCGTACTCTTTGAAGATAGACAGGAAATGGGTTTTTGGAAGAAGTATGGAACAGATTGAGACTTACTAATAAATTTTAGTTTCTATGTACGACAAGATAAGCATTGCATTTGCAAAAAGTGGACTAACTCAGTACTTCTCTTGCCTCGACTTGAATCAAAGATAAGATTCTAAAAAAATTTGTGAAAATTGATAAAAAATACTTCTTATTTTATAAAACATCAGTAGCTTAGTTTCTTCAGTTTAAAAGTCACTTGAAACCTAGGTCAGATTCTTTAATGTGGTTTAAAATATTCGGTTATCTAATATGTTTAAATATGTAAAAAGATTTGGCGCCAATACATTTTTTGATTTAAGAAATGCGACGGAATTCAGTTTTGATTTTTAGCTCAAGTTGTCTAGAAGGAATAACAAGGAATATGAATTACGTTCCTTGTGAGGCCAACTATTGAAGAGGCGTGGTTATTGCCGTTCGTTGAAAAATGTGTTCTAGTCAAACCTACTTAAAATTATGGAAGCTACTCACAATTTACTTGATATCGATATAAAGTTCATTAAAATTATTTTCACGAGTACGTTCTTCGTTTTACGATAGCGTTTCAGCACGCATGTGAGGAACAAACGTTGGAACTGAATTTTGAACCACTTAGCCTTAAGTAATTGACCTAAAATTTTGACCAGAGGTTTGGTTGGAGTCATAAATTACCTGCCGCCATTTTGAATAAAATATGGCGGATGCTACAAAATGGAGATTCATCATTTCCATAGTAGCCCGTATGGTAACGATATCAAATGTAAGGGCTTGATAGAACAAATGCAATATGCAAGGGGACATCATTCTAAATCCAATATGGCGGCAATCGCAAAATAGCGATTTACCGTTTTCATAGTCACCCCAGCGATATGGGAATCAAATGATAGAGCTTGATGAGAGGAGCATAATAAGCAAAGTAAAGTCATTCTTAGTCCAATATGGCGGCCACCAATGGCAAGTTATAATTTCCTTAATCACCCCTATACTATGGGTATAAAATGGAGGTGCTTGGCTAGGGAAACATAATAAGCAAAATACAATCTAGCGGCCACCGAAAATTCATAATTTTCATAGTAACCCCTACACTATGGGTATCAAATGGAATGGCTTAATGAGAGAAGTACAATAATCAAATAACGTCATTCTATGATTTAGATCTACCGAAATTTTATAAAACAAATAAAGTAAGTAAAACATATGGAAATTATATAGAAATTACCAAGCAATTTGACATTATAAATCCTAAGACGTAAAAATGACTAAAATTAAAATATACGTTTAAAAGCAATCTTTTATTCAGCTTTATCGAAATAAACATTTGAAAATAGTATTTTCCGGTTGAAAATATTTAAATGATGAGGCTCCTTTATCATAAAAAATTGTTACCTTTTGACAGCAGAACGAAAAAAGGGTGTAACGTGCTTTCATTTGTAAAATTGAGATGAATGAGCTTCAGTATCGTTTGAATATTGCAATCGGAAATAAATTATTTTTAAATGTCTAGTTCATTTTATTAACAGCTAAATAGAAGCTTGTTTTTTGATTTATTTATTTCATACTATATGTAGTTTAGGAAATATATGCAGATATTTTTTGGCACACGGTTAGTTTTAAGTGAAATAACTGATTTACTACTTATATCGGTCTTGTATGAATCCTTGTTCCTTGCTAGTCCGTTCGGAAGAATTTAGTAAAAGCTGGATTTAATTAATAATGATCAACTTTGCAATATAGAAAAATCTTTTGTAAGGTAAATAAAAAGATCAGGTGTTACTTGATAAAATAAAAGACTAAAAATATTTTAGTATGTCTAAAAAAATAAATATGAAAAAAAATAAAAAAATGTACCTCAAAGAACTATGTCACTCATTTCCGTCGGTCTATCTGTTTGTCGTTGGTCTGGTAATCCTCAAGCTCGGTACAGTGGCGGTGAAGTGATGATTAAAAACGAATGATGTTTGTCACTCGGGTTTTGTTGAAACTTTGACACAAGATTACTGCAGTGCCAAACATGAACGGGTTTTGCAGGTTTCGGATGGAACATTGACGTAAAGTTACTACTATGACAAGAACCAAAAAGCTTTATATGCTTTCGAAATTCATTTGTCAAATACTATTGCATTTCAAAAATTCAGAACCTAATTTTTATTAGATTCCACATTTTACAAACTGCATTCAAATATTTAGAACGTATGATGAATTTGAAAATTTACAATATGTGAGATCCTGGCAAACGCTGAATGGGTCTCTCTACACCACGATTATAGTCAAATAAATTATGAATGAACGATTCGGTTCCCGTCACCTTGCAGTCTAAATAAAATAAAAACACGTAATTGCGGCTAATCCATGTATTTCTTACCATTTTAACGAGTCATTTAAACAATTAGTAAAAAATATAAGCTTGTGCAATGTATATAGAAGTAAGAGTACTAATTTCGGTATACGAAAATACTAAACCGGCCACCTTGCTAACCTTGCTTGGTTATATTCAAATCTACAATTTTTGGCTGTTTATTAAATCACATTTCACAATGACCTCAACAAATGGCTGTCTACAAGGTAGAAGAGAGCTCGAATGTTTTAAGTCGTAGTAATGCATGCCTCCCGGCTAAAATTTACAAGGTGTACAGCGATTCGACTGGGTCATGACTGTTTTTCAAAATTTTATCAACACATAGGTACAGTAGTTATATCAAGTTTTCACTATAATACTGTTGTCTGTTTGATTTGTACGTCTGTGGTCCAGCTACCAAGGAAAAACATTTTCAATAGTCCTTAGGTAAGTCGGAATGTGATGTCAGTGTTTTACTGTGATTGACTGAAGATCCCAAAAACACAATTTCATTATGAATTATTGCGATGAATTGGAATTGGGATCTAAAGAAATACCGTTTCCTATTTTAAAGTTGCCGATGTTCCGGAAAGATGTACTTTCCTCTCCAGGGCTCTATAAAAAAATTAGAAAATATTATTGACATATACATTAATTAACAATTTAAATAATAAAATCGGAGTAAAAAGATAATTATTTTGGTTAATTATTAAATATAGAATGAGCTTTTTGAACTCATCTCCGAATTGCATTAACAAGACAGCAATTCCCAATATATACATACAAAAAAATTTAAAATATAACGATTAGATACATATTTGAAAAAAACTAATAAAAAGCTCTTTTCGTGTTCGGTTATCAGAAAAAAAATTATAGCGAACTGCCCTTTTAATTCGAAACAGTGGTTACCGAAATAATACAACGTTATGCACATCTTAGATATCATTTAGACTGCAACTGTTAAAAGTAACAAATGAAAAACTATTACTATTATCCGTTAGTTTCTTCAGAGCCCTCAAGAAGGAAATAAATTTTTCCGAAACGTCGACAAGTTTATAACAGGTGTTTCTTTAGATCCCAGATCCAATTAACTACAAGAAGTTTATATCAAAAGGGTCAGTAGAAGAATATTCTATGCTAAATTTTCTTATTTTATTGCAGGTCTCCGCTATTCGCTACCCTTGCAGATTGCTTGATCAATATATACAAGACGGATGAAAATAGGAACATTGCATTATGAAACTTTTAAAGTTTGAACAGATATTATGAGACGATTGTCAAGAGTTGTTGAATATCTGCCATATCAATCAAAGTCGTGTTGTCAGTGAATTGGAAACGCAGATCTGATGTTTTTTCTGATAAGATCGCTGGAAGTCCCCAAAAAGCTTATTTTACTACTTTAAATGGTATTCGCGACACTTTACGATTTTTTTATGACCATATCCGAAATTTTGCATTGTAAAACTTGGAATCAGCGACTCAAATGACCTTGAGTTCTTTTATATGCATTATACAACCTGACGAATCTGATGTTCAAATGGACTCTTTGGCGTCCTAAATTGTCCCAGTCTTGTTCACTTGAGGGCATGCGCGACGACAACGGTGTGAAACAATTTTTAAAAGAATAATATAACAGTATAAAAACGAAGCAAAATCGTCAGGAAAATTAAATTATTGCTTGGTGAAAACGTGTGAAAAGGGTGACTGGAAGAGAAGAGAGATGTCTCTTTTTTATTCGCGAAAAGTGGGGTTAGACATCATGTTTATTACTTTCTGCGCCACTGGCGAAGAAGTATTGTGATAGCAAAATAATTCGAAAAGGTGTTATTATGTTTTTTGGAGGTCAACCTGTTTGATGCCATTTTTTCATTAAATTTCTTTATGCTAAAGAAATGGAAGCTGGCTCCGTCTTGAGCCCTAAAATTTCTGAACATCAAAATCGGGAATTTAATCTTATAGTTAATGCAGCCTCTGGAAGTCAGACAACTTATTTTTTGCCTTGATTACTTCTACTTGTACGACCTCGCTTGTTTTAGTTGCAGTTTTTTTTTCAAGTAAATCGTTTTTTCCGAGAATGCTCCACCTTCGAGAGGTGCTACGGCCATCGACTCATAGGCACTTGAGAGAAAAGGTGTTGTAACTTCACGGCGAGAAAACAAAAATAATCTTAGTATGACTTAAAAAAATAATTTAATAATAAGTTAAATTGTCAAAAATGTACAGAGCAATGAAAATAAATCTGTTGATAGATTAAAATATTTCTGCTATTAATGTTTTGAAAGAATAGCTCAGGATATCATTGGAGTAGGAGAGAGCATGATGGATATTAAAATTAAGAAATTAAAAAAAAATATGGTATTTTTTCAAAGACATGTCATTCAGCTGTCCTTTTCACAGGCTTCAATTCAATTTAAGATCCGCTAGATTACGTATATTGTAAGGAAAAATTTTACGACCTTGTAACCCCAAAAAAATCAAAAATTTTATACTATATTTTTTTGATGTTATCTGATCTGTATATCATTTCTGCCTGTTTGACTGTCTGACCGCTAATTCTTGGCCCGTCTATGATTTTCAGAGTACTGCTCGGAATTGGATAAAATTTTTATACAAGGTTACTACATACTACAAACCTGTCCAGTGGCGGTGGAGAAAGAGGTCTATCTCAATTTTCTTATATAAGTAGATATATTGCTATTTGCTATCAGGGCCCAGCGCCTGGCGTAACGATCTGCTTAATTGTTCTGCTTGTACTGCGGCGGTGCTTTGTTGGGCTCTGGCGCGTCTAAGGGGCAACGTTGCCAGATGGACGGTAATTACCGGTAGGCCAGGCAAAGAAAGACTATGGACTAATTGTATGGACCTATTTGACTGACTTTATCCGTTTAATTTCTCTATTGTGCGTAACAATTTTTTGTTTAGCTTGTGCTGAACTTAATTCTCTATGAACTGATGATGGCGTTGCGTAGAAAGTGCAGAGTCAACCTACTTGACGCCATTTTTTGTATCTGCATTAAGAACCAAAACTTATTTATTGATAAATCTGATGAGTATATCATACAAGTCAGTTTTTCGCTGGGATTTCCCAATAAGCTCATTTACCTTTAGGACTTCGCGACATCTTTGATTACCTGTCTATTAAGTTTTTGAACGCAAAATTGAAACCTTTCATTCAGCAACTCGGCAGATTTTAGTACAATGATGAAAATACTACTAGTTCCAATATTTTTATTTGATTAAGGAACTGATATTCCCATCTCGGAAGGTTAATATGATGGACTGACTAATTATCATAAAGACACAACGGTCGTAAGCGAACCAAACCAAAAAACAATTTACAAGTTTTTATTGATATTTTTGTGAGCATTATCATAAATACGTGAACAAATGCAAAAAAATGTAAATAGCAATTACATTACAATTTATCATTCTACGTATATCACTCCTGATAATGATTTGAACTTTTTACATTAATATGATATTTATATGATCTACTTAGAACACGTCTACGCAAATGGTGCATAAAAAAGTGGTAATTGTTTTAATTTACTCAGAGAAAATTCATTGACATTAACTGGGAAATAATTAGCGCATGTTACACGAGTATACGGTAAAGTCAATTGATGCAGTTGGAGGTTACGTGTAAGGGAGTAATTGGATGTAATAATGTTTTATTCTCAACCTTCTTGATTGCTCAACTGCACCTCCTAGAATATTTAGTCGTTAAATCATTTCAGAGTGTAAGCTTTTGCAAGTTTTTATTTAACTGACACAAATATGTGGAGGACAAATCTTGGAACTGAATTTTGAACCAGTTAACCTAAGCCTATAAAACTGATATTTTGTATACAGGTTTGGTTCGCGTAACAATACCAAATGAATAAACTGCTGCCATTTTGAATCCAATCCATCATTTCCATGATATGGATATCAAGTGACAGATCTTGATAAGCGAAACACAATAAGCAAAGTGACATCATGCTGAATCCAACATGGCGATCGCGTCAAAATGACGATATTCATTTTCCATAGTCGCCTCTATGATATAGATATCACAAAAACGGTTTGTTGGGAGCGACTCAATCAGCAAAGTGACGTCATTCTAAACTCAATATGGCTACCGCCGCAAAGTGGCGATTTATTGTTTCCATGGTCACCGCTATCATATGGACATCAAAAGAAAGAGTTTAATCAGAGAAACACGAGGATTGAATGGTGTCATTATTAATTCCATATTTATTATGATATAATCCATATCTATCGAAATTTTTCAATACCGAGAAGGAGTTGAAAATTATGTACGAGCCCTGTCTCGGTCACATTGGCCCAACGCCCCAAGACATGATATTTGTGAATTTATTTGAGGGCTAATTAAAATTATATGTCAAATATGATATTTTATGGCTTCTTTAAATGTTTGTGGAAAGATAACAAAACCGACGCGGCTATTTTTTAAACCTTTTCGTTTCCAAATTGTCTGCTTTGCAAAATGATTTCCTTCCCTTCTTCAGCTTTGACCATTTCAGGTCAAGGTCATTTCATGTTTTAGGTAAATTAGCTAAGGAGAATTTGAATTGAGCCTTTAAAGGACGATCGTAGGATCGTAACAAACTTTTCATTCAACGCCACTTCAATGTACATTCAATTTTGCAAAAGCAGGCGTTGCAAAAATCTAAAACTGATCGAGATATCCATAACGCTCGCGCAGTGAAAATCGCAAAATAGCAATGATGAAAGAGAAATTCAGTGTCAAAAGTGAAAGAACTTTTGATCGACCTTGGCTCGATTATTTCTCGATTATACCAACAGCAGCATGCAATATCACAGCTAAGCTCGGGCTCGATTGTTATATAACCAGCCTACTTAGATCTTACTGCTGCTGCTACTGCCAATGCTGCTGCAAAGATGTTCTAGTCAAATTAGATATAGACAGCAGGTAAGAACGCAAGTTCAGTTGCCACGACCTTTAAAAAATCAGGTCGGGTATGTTGACTCTACACTCTCCACGCAAGGCTGTTACCAATTGAGATTATTTTTATCACAAATTAGCCCCTCACATAAGGAACATGATGCTGAGATTCTGTAAATCGTTACATCTAGCCTCGTTACAGCCCCTAGAACGTAGTAAGTATTGAATATTTTTTTAACAATGATAATCTTTATTCGCAAGAACAAATGCTATACAATGACTGTAAACCACTTATGCTACAAATAGTGTCAACCAAACAAAATTAAGTATAAAATCTTGCTTTAAAAATATGATTCAAATCTGTCTTAAAAATTAATCTATTCTATATGGTTCTAGATTTATTAATATCTTACAAAATATTTTTTTACAACCTTTGTCACAACCGCTGGTAAACGGTTAAAAGATTTTAGACAATTTTAAAGAGGTCCTTCTTCAAACAATGCTAATCTATGCTTAGGTTAAATATAGTTAGAAACGGATATGGTTACTTGTAGGCTCGTTAACTATGAACATTTGTTTATTCTTAACTAGATATATTAGGCACTCTTGAATAAACACTCCAAGAACTGTTAACATACCTCTACATGATTCATTCAACTCCAAACCTAAAATATTTCTCAATATTCTCTGTTTTATTACAAAAATTCTATCAAAGTCACTACAGCTTCCGAATAACATAATTCCATTACGATTTTGACATCTATAAACTACTTATATCCCACGAGTTCGAAAAGACTAGAAGCAGCCAAAATTACTTAGTATTAGTGCATACTCATTTGACTGTGAACTCCTACCAAAGCGACAGAGTTGTATTAACACCAAAATCATCTGCAAACACTCACACTTTTCAAAAATGACACTAAAAATATGGATTTAATAACAGAACTGTCAATAAATTAACTTATGTCAAGTGCACTTGTAGTATGCACTTTGATCCGCTATACAGACTATGAGTATCAGGAGACAAACAAATCGTTGACTGGATCCGCGGCCAACTCGCGACAAGTTTAACTTTCATCTTCGTTCCATCCTAGCCGAGCATTGAAAATATTTGATCAATGTAGGTGGATGCATTTATCGTTATCATTTAAGCGAAATATGTTAGTTAACATCATTGACTCGCAATGTTTGCGGCATTGAAGTCTCAAGATGACGTCTCTACATCCCTTACATTCGATGCGTGTATTACAGAATCGCAACCTCGCCATCAGCTGTAGCTATTTCCCGACGTATTTACCATCTATTTTCCTTGCGCTCGACGCGTATATTGTAAACATTCATTTGAAGTCCTAAGGTTGGATGTACAGGGAAGTATATGTGTGAAATATGCCTTGGTGCATAGAATTACCAGGATTAGAAGCGTATGAATATCTGCAACCCTCCACCTACAATTTCTACCCCTCAGAAACAAATACAAAAGTAAGCAGGAGTTTCTAAAACCTCCAAAAACGATGTTCTTGCTATTATTTTTTCGTTGTTTGTTGCCCACGACTAGACCGATTTTTGCCGTCGCATAGTAGTAACATTGTGTGAAAATGTCATCAAAACCTGAGCAGTGCTTTCCAATTTATAGATCGGTTAAGGACTAGCGGACAGACCGACAGGCAGACAGATAGACCGACAAACCGACGGAAATGAGTGACATGTCGACCCGAAGGTGTCGAGATTGTGGAACAATATACAAGAGGAAGCTTTTCCCAGTTCTACTAACCTTAGGCAGTTTAAAAATCGGATTAACAAAATTTCTTTGGGATCGTCGGCCACGGTGTACTGGCATTAACCTTCTGCCTATGCGGCTTCTTCGGGATAAAAAAAACTGAAGACCTAAGGATTTATAGTGGGGGGACTTGTTCCTGTGGAAGCATTCATCCGTCGTTCCATAATAATGTCCATGTATTTTCACAGGATAAATCTCAGTTCACGAATTGGAAGCCCGGAGCTTCTAGATTCTAGTTGTCCGAGAGATTCAACCGTGAACATTTTGTTCAACGGCAAGTAGACCACATCTAATACTCAGCCAGAATGGTCGACATCTAGCGTTCACGTGGTGAGTGAGTATCCAGTTTGCGTACTGAGATCTATACTATTCACTGTTAGCAGTGGTTGTTTCTATTGGTAGATGGCGCTTCACGCTTATTTCGATAGATCACACACCTTGGATATTGTATGTTTGCTATGCTTTCGTTCATTGTCCGAGAGACCCAAGCCTAGACCATGCTAAGGAGTACCCATAAAGCACGAAGCAGCAGTCCATGGCTAGTTGTCTCTGGTCGGACAGGCCAAAGCAGAGCGTGTCTAATTTATAATATAAAATTTCTTAAAAAAAGAGATTCCCGTATAAAGCTAAAGACCCTTAATGTAAATGGAACTCGGGTTTTCCTGAATAAGTCTTGAACGACAGGGTATAATTTCAAAGGAAGTTTAACAGCAAAAGAAGCAGTTAGGGACTCACATGTTGATGGAAAATAGTTAGCTCATTTAGATTACTAAAAACAAATTAACTCTACCGGAGTGTTGTTGACTTACTTTTATGCTGTGTAATAGTAGCGCATAAAATAATAATTTTGGAAAGCCTAATCACATTCTTATCTGATTTTGGCAAAATAAGCCGATTTTTCAATGACGTCGTTAGACATTTTTTATAGTAGCCCGTGGTTTATTATTGTTTGTGTTCTTTATTCAATACTGTCATCTTAGTCTGGGGGACCATAAGATGCAAACAAAAGATTCAAACATAACAAAGATAAGGGTTTAAAGGAGGAAATGGCATTGCATTTTACCATATATAGATAACACACTGTTACTACTGCCAAGAACGAAAAAGCTTTATAGTGTTTGATCCTGCGCACAAATCTTCTTCGAAGATTTCAGTGGGTAATCTTATTTATTTCCCTACTGTCTCTAGTATAGGGTTGATTATGTATAAAAATTATGGATAATAAATAACTTACACTTTGAAAAAGAAGTCGATCCGGTGGCGGTAGAGAAAACGGACAAAAATGAAAAAAATAAAAATCGCTCAAACTTCGTTTTTTGACGTTTCAGAGAATCCTCATCATTTTCAGAAACATTGATCGTTATAGGGGTTGAGGTAGAGAGTATGTGTCCATTTTTCGTGAGCAACATATGGCGGACCTGTTAGACGTATTTTACACATCATAGATTTCTTCGTACATTTGCCGTTGAAACTTAAATAACAGATATACGTACTGTGCCAGATTCAAGAATGTACGACTGGCTGCTTGGAACGCTGAGGGATAGCTGAGTCAATAAATAGTATCTGTGTCTGTATCGGTGTATGCAAAGCCGAGCTTTGCTGCTACGTTGCTGAGTGGTCGGTTATGTCGTCAAGGCGGTAGGCTAGATCGCAATGTTGTCAAACCTGTGGGGACTGCCGGACTGATTGTATGGGTCTATTTATCCAACATGATTCATTTAACTCCTTTATAATACATGTTCGTGGACAAATTTTTCTAAGAGGCACCTAATACGAATCTGTTCCTTCACTTAAACCTTTCTAGAGTTAAATTTTTTATGACTTGACGCCGTTTTTTAAGATGTAAACAATAATTTTTAGAAATACAAAAAAATGTTGAATTAGGCGACTAAATACCTTCAAAATCTAAAAGGAAATGTGAAAATTATTTTATTTTCTGAATCCTCTCTGTCCTCGTTGCTCCCCTTCCTCTTTTACTTCTTCTATCCTCCTCTATCTCTGACGTTATCTCGTTCCTCATCTGACAGAGCCACAAGAGTTTAAACCAAGCGTAAAAGTCCAGAAAGTGATGAATACAAAGAGGTATTATCCTTGTCTTGTAGAAACCATGAGATGCAACAACCGTGTAATCTTTTAGCCTAGCTTTTGTACGATTATAGTACTTACTGCTTTTGATTATAGGAAGTTAAAATATACGTAGTTGTCCATGTAAATGAACTGTAGGTACATTATTTTTGTTATCAGTGCGTGAAGGTATAGGTTTGAGGAAAACTTCAGAGAAACAGATTCCAAAAAAATGTCAGTGTTAATGAGAAAATCGCCATTTTATGATTACAGTACTGTTAACTTACAGATATAAGTGAATGAGCGATGAAAAAGGTGCTACGATTATGGCTACTACTTTACTATTCCTCTTTTTGTTCTTCATTAGCATTATCATCATCATAATCATCATGATCATCATCGCCCCCTATTTCTTTTTCTTGTTCACCTTCATCTTTTTTCATTTGTCTCCATTTTCTTCAATTTTCAGTGTTGCATATTGCATAGTTACCAATGGTGAAGTATTCTAATGAGTTGTTATAAAGCACGTTGAAAATGGAATTCAACACCAAAATCATCGAAAATTACACTTTAAAATTTCATCTTGGAATAGATTGAAGATGTCCGTATTGAGGACAGCAAGAATAATTGTCATGCAACAACTGACAACCGACGCACTTTCTTCCTTTTGTTCCCTTTTATTTATATTAACCAATATTTGGCAGCCAGGCACGACATAATTATTGACAGACAAGACTTCAGTCCGCCTATAGATTGCTGACAATGAATGATGAATAGAAGTACGCAAGAAATGTATATCTTGTAAATTGTTCCACGATAAAATAAAACACGAGCTTGGATACAAAAGTAATAGTGTAAGTCTTTGAACTCAATGCTCTAGTCACTATGTTTAGCTATTATTCTTATTGTACTTGAAATTTAGTTCCTTCCTTTACTGCAGTTTCCTTCCTCTTTATTACAGAAATATTGCTTTTTTGATAACTGCATTCTAACTTGAATCAGGAAAAGCTCGGAAAATCTCAACCATCGCCATCAAAAGGTCTTAAACATTTCAATGTTTCTCCACTACCAGGTCCATTGCAAATGAATGGTTTGCAGAACACGGAAGACCTATTGGCATGCGAAGTGTTTACCGACGAATGAGAAGTTTTGGCTTGTTTTCATACCGGCCACACTGGGTCCTCCCTTTAACTCGAGAACACCGACGTAATCGCCTTGAGTGGTGCAGACAACGGTCACTCTGGGATCAGGAATGGAACAGTATTGTCTTTAGTGACGAGTCTCGATTTTGTTTAGGCATGCACGATGGTCGTGCCAGGGTTAGAAGGCGACGTGGTGAAATGAGGAATCCACAGTTTTTTGTTGAAAGACATGTTCATCACACTGTTGGAGTTATGGTTTGGGGTGCTATAGCTTATGGTTCCAGGTCACCTTTAATCTTCATCAGAGGTAACATGAACGCGCAGCGTTATATCCACGAAGTTCTAGAACCCCATCTTTTACCCTATCTTGACACCCTGGCAGATCCAACTTTCCAACAAGATAATGCCCGACCACATGTTGCAAGAGTCACAATAGACTTCTTTCAACATAATGATGTCACATTGTTACCATGGCCACCAAGATCTCCCGACTTATCCCCAATTGAGCACGTGTGGGATATGATGGGTAGGAGATTGCTCAATTTGCAACGTTCTCCTCAGACTCTAGAAGCACTTCGAGAGGAGTTGGTGGTTGCCTGGAATGAGATACCACAGGAGGACATTGACCACCTGATCAGAAGCATGCCTAGGCGCGTTGGAGAATGCGTAGCACATCAGGGTGCATCCACACATTATTAAAGGTCAAAGGGCTTTAAAGCAGTGCAATCATTTTGAAATTTTTATCATTTACTTATTATGCTTCATTAAGTACTTATACAAAATTTTATTAAAATAAAACCATTTAAACTGGGGGATTTATATGTCACTTAGTATATATTCCCATAATATAGAAAAAAGATAATGAGAGATAATGGAGAAAGGAAGAAAAAATTAAGTGTATTTTTAGCCAACGACAAGTTAGGTAGAGCACCTGGTGCAATGACAATGAGTATTAGTTTTGTGTTCCTGCTAGTTTGCGTATTGTATAATCCAGATAAACAGTCAATATCACTGAGAGTCTGACGATGCTTTTCAAATATAAGTGAGACGCATTAGGACTTCTCCAGTATTTTATGGCAAGACTTGTATAACAAACTGTACTATTCAATCAAAAAATGGATAAATATGAATATATAACAACATGTCATGAATCATTTATTTGAAAAGTCTGACAATTTGATTTTTTCAGAAATCAATAAGAGCTGTGCTATAAATAAAGAAACAAAAGCAAGCTGGAAAAATATTACCTTTCTAGTTTTTGAAATAACCGATTCAGTTAATATTGTCACGAATGGCCTTTACTTCTCGCACTTGGAATGAAATTCTGTTTCGTTTTTCTCTCACAACACTTACTTACCTCCCCTTTTACTCATGTGAAGATCAAATTCTAGAAAAATCAGTAGCTCTACAAACGTCAAAATATCTAAAAATAAACAAAACTGACAGCAATCTCACAACAAACTGACAAAATACTTTACCTAAAATTTGACAACTCAAAACAGAACTCAAACTGATGCCTAACGTTATACAGGGTGTTACAAATTTTATACTGTTAAATCCTAATTTCTCTGGTCTATATACTGCTAATATCACATCTCTTTCCAGCCAAATAGTCTTAGCGCGGCGCAACAGGCGACAGCATTGGTGTAGCAGCATTAAATGAAAGATCTCGAAAATGTTAGATTTGTGCAATACGAAAAGCTACTCTATTCGCAGTTACGTACATTTGAAAAGTGTACACACCATTTATATTGTTACATCTTTGCTAGTATCTGATCTAAAGATGATTTGTTAAAAATTGTATTTCGGTAACAGTTAAATGGTTGGACAACAAGACTCCTCAGCATCAATTTCTCTATCAAGACGAATTAGAAATAATTCACCTCTAATTTAACTTGTGTTTTTTTGCGTCATTATCCAAGACTCACATCCGTACATAACCGTAATCTTAACTACCGATGTGTATAGCCGTATTTTTGCTGCTCCTGATACAATTTTCGCTTTGAATATTTCATTTACAGCTTCCACTGATTTGCTTCCTTTCATCAGTCTTCGTTTAATTTCCGCAAATTCATCACACTTACTTGTAACTACCACAACCAGGTAATCAAATTCACTCAGTTCTCAAAACGAACTTCTCCCTCTTCTGTATCTAGCTTAATGTAATGTTTTTTTAGCCACTGCACTTCTTGGCTCTCCATATATTTTGTTTTATTCTCATTTATCCGTAATCCGTATCTCCCTGCGTTTAGTAAACCGCTACAGTATGTAGCTTAAAGTATACCGCTTGTAGTTCATCCTTAGATCTATTCAATATTACTATACCATCGGCATTACCTGATGCCTGCAGTGATAGAGCATTCCTTTTGTTTGGATGTTTCCTTCTCTTAAGTTCTAAAACCAAGTTGAATGGAATTGTAGATAACGGATCTCGCTGTTTCAAACCCTTTCTCATTTTAAAGCTTCTTGAGAGTCTACCTTCCACGCATATTTTATTCGATGTGTCCTCCAAGGTGAGCTTTACCAGTCTAGTAATTTTCCTCGGTATTTTAAGAGTGGCCATAGCCTCGAAAAGTTTGTCCCTTAAAATAGTGTCATATGCTTGTTTGAAATCGATGAAAAACATGCATAGTTTCAATTTCAGTTCCTGACTTTCATTTTGAATCATCTTTAAAGTAAATGTTTGATCTGATGTGCCTCGATCCTCTCTAAGATCACCTTGGTATTCTCCAACTTCTTCATCATAGAACCACTTCAGTCTGTTTCTTATTATTCCAGCTACATCCAATAAGGTAACTCCTCTATAATTTTTGCATAGTGTCCAATTACGCTTTTATAATATATGGTGCAAATAATAGCCCTGTACCAATCCTCAGGAAATATTTCTCTATGCCAGATGCTTCCAATTATATTACATAATATTATTCTTTTTTGCAATTCTTCTCCTCCGTTTTTAAGTATTTCCGCAGTTATTCAATCTTCCCCTCTACTTCTATTATCTTCATTATTTCGCTCACTACTTCATCTTTCATAGGTGGATGTATCGTTGTATCGCCTCTTTCGGATCCCAGCTCTCCCCACTTTTGGTCTGAGAGTAGTTTTTATTCAGCAACTCATCAAAATATTCTGGCCATCGTTCCAGTCGTTCTTGCTGATTATTCAGTAGATGGCCTTCCTTATTTCTGTAGTAGTTTCGAACTCTACTTACTTTCCTTTGAGATCTTTTGGCCTCCTGGTAGAAATTTCTGACTTCCTTATTGACAAAGTTTTTACCAATTAACTGTCCTTGTACTTTCTCTTTTCCCGCCTGCATATTCTTTTTGCTTCCTTTCTTCTTTCTTTGTAGCTACTTCGGTTGTCTAGACTATTATCTTCCAAGCTTCTGAGTCTCGCATCATTTCTTTTTTCTAGTGCTATACAACATTGCTTATTAAACCACTCCTCGTTTTTTGTTATTTTGCGAGTTTTCCCTATGCAATCTTCCATACTTCCTGTTATAGCCCCTTGTATTTGCTTCTATTCTTTATCTGTGTCATCCGTTACTTCGTTGAAGTCTTTGCTTATATTCGCTTGAAGTACCCGACCACATCCTCTTCTTGCAAATGGCCAAGGTTCTATTTTAATCTTCCTTTGTTGCTCGTTGCCTTCAACGATGGCATTTGTTGATAAAACGTTGATACTACCACGAAGTGATCTGTATCAGCATCTGTCCCCCTGAAACTCCTGACGTCTTTTATAACTGTCTAATTTTCTCTATCAGCACATGGCCTATCTGATTTTTCGTTCTTCCGTCCGGTGATATCCAAGTCTCCTTATTAATGGATTTATGATTAAAGCTTGTACTTTTCACTTTCATGTTATTTTCATCTGCAAAGTTGATAGTTACTTCTCCATTGTCGTTAGTTACTCCATGTTTGCTTTTGCCCCCTGTAATGTGTATGTATTGTTTTTCCCTTCATATCATGGCATTCATATCTCCCACCGCCATTTTAACATCAAATTTTTCGATCTTTCCTGATGACTGATTAAATTCTTCATAAAACTCACTTTTAACATTTATTCCTTTAATTTCAGTTGGCGAGTGAGTTTTTATCTTTATATCTTTCTCTTGTTCCACTCCGCTGTTCAAAAACGTATGTTTGTCTACTAACATCTGATATTTTCCTTTTTGTTTTGTCTCTTGTAGTGCTAAAGTGTCTATTTTATATTTTTTTCATAATCTGAACTAAATTTTCCAAAGCCTCTTCTTCATGTGTGCCTCTGACATTTCACGTCCCAATTCTTATCAAGCTTGTCCTAATTTTTTTTTTCGGAAAGTATAATATTATACAGGAGTGTTACAGAAAGACGTGCAATAATTATAGTGTAGAGAGTAAATTCAGAAACAACAAGAAAAGTTCCCATAAATATGGGTCCAAAGATCTCCGCTGTCGAGATACAGGGTGATGAAGTTTTATTTTGCGAAATTGAAAAATGTAAAATAATAAGAATTTTTCTCAAATTGATTGGTTCCATAATTACTAGTTGTGACTTTAAACTAATAGAAGAATCTAACTAGAAGTATTCCATGAACACCAGTAACGTGCGTAGACAAGGTCAATGGTAAGCTTCTATGCTACTGATTCAGAATAAGACACGCATATTATTTGAATAATGTTGTAATGAGGTGCCACAGCTTTCTTCAAAAGTCATATAGACTTTTCAATAACAACCTTTACGGTGTTTTCAGAAGCGGAGGCTAAATCTTTTCATGAGAATATTTTAGGATCCTACCTCAAATATTCATATCTATATATCTCCAAAACACGTCATCTGACCAAAATTCCTTAGGATAAAAATTTATGGAAAATTATTTTATAAAATGCACTTCTTTTTTCCGAAAAGGCCAAGGGCCTAGAAAATATTTCCTATTAGTGGTCCAGATACCCCAGTTTCTATGACCCTGGTTTAGTTTGGGGTGGAAAACTCCGTGTGTTTATTGCTGATGATGTGCTCACTAAACTTTTGAAATCTTAAGTCAGTATCTTTACCCGCTTTGTAGATATAATTTTTCTTAGAGTTCGTAAATAAGACCGTCACCCCGTATCTCGGTAGGAGAGCATCTTTGGATCCATATTTACAGGAACTTTTTCCGTTATTTTTGGATGTACTTTTTACTCTAAGAATATTGGCATGTCCTTCTAAACCACCCTGTATAGTTTACGGTTTCTTGTTGGACATCTATTACTTTGTGGATTTATAAGCTTACGGTAAATAACTTGGTTCCAGGAAAACTGATATAATCTCTGGCATTAACTGCAGGGCATTCCATGCATGTTTCTCTTTCTTCCATAGAATGATGATATATCATCGCAGGCCGTTAGTCCGTGGAGGGCCGGCAACGCAGAGCCAACAAATATTTTTTATGGCATTAACGAGGTCTAATTACAGAGAAAATCACATCTGGGCGACATGCAACATCCCCTTACCCTGGTCCTCAAGTGGTGCCACCTGGGCGAGGAGCGCATGTTTTGTTGGCCAATTTTTTAACGGAAGAAATGCCGAAATGATGAGATGTAGTATCATGATAACACTGAAATATTGAATCTGTGTGAATAACGGTTGTAATCAAACATCTATTAATGGCTTCATGAATATACTGCATTGACTAATCGTAATTTTGTTGGTTGTTTCATCACAAGTACTATCAGAACATGTGGTAGCAACGTTACATTGCCTGGAGTTGATCTACAAAGTTTTGGTACGAAATTTTCCCCTGGTATATCCAGAGGATATTACAAAAGGTGAATTCTAACCATGCACGTGTACAATATGATATCAACAACATTAATTATGAAAAATATGTAATGGAAAGACTGCTTAAAAATTCATTCCGATATTCTCATCAAATTATTGCTATTAGTAGCTCAAATTATGTTTTTATGGTTAGAAAAATTACAAATAAATGGTTCTGTTGAAAACAACATTATGATGCGCGAAAATGGTTTCGATTTTTTTGCGTATCTTTTACCATATACTCGTAGCGTTTAATGGCTTCCTGTTTTTGTAAAAGTCTAGCAAAAGCTTTTGTAAACGTTTCAATATCATGTTAATACTACATAGATAAAGTAATTATTAAATTGGCTCCGAATTTCCAAGAAACTTTTTGGCAAATTATATTTTTTACAATAAATTATTATTTTGATATAATTTTTCTGTATAAAATGATAAAATTAGAGAATTATGAATTGTCAAATAACTTGAAAAAAGAGACAGAGTTTAAGGGGAGGCTGTCTAGGCAACTGGCAACGATGTAAAGATACACCGACGATTGGTCAGATATGGAATTTGAGATTAGAAACAATTTGGATGTTAAGCATACATTTCTCGATTGTTACTAAACTAATTCGTGTTATATTCCACTTAGGGCCCAAACAGTTAAATAGCTATAGAACAACTTACATGATTTTAGAGCCACTTCTGCTTTCATAAAGTTATTCCCAAAACCTGTAAATTACCCCTCCCTGGCCCTAGGCGGAAAATTACATGATTTAGTTTAGTAATAAAATAGGAATGTAAGCGTGAACTTGAAATTGCTTCTAATGTCAGATTACGAATTTGATCAATCGTCGGTGTATATGATATCGTTGCCAGCAATTGCCAGTTATCTAGACAGTCTTTCCTTAAATGTAACTCAAGAAGTATACACGACCAAATTTTCTGTTTAACAGCTTTCTGGATAACAGCACTTGACTTGCAAGCACTAGGAGTACCAAATCAATATTCATGATAGGACTGGAGATAATTGTATTTCTGTTTTTCTTAAACTGTGGTTTTCTGGAGAAGGCTTTTATAATTATGTTTACTCATATTTTATTATCATAACATTAGCTAATATTAGTTATTCTCCTATAACTTTCCTTAAATCATCACTTTCAATAAATTGAAATCCATTCCTTGCATCACATGCCCCAAATATTGGACCCTACGAAAGCTAGCAATAATGACCAAAAGACGTTCAGTTATCAGGTTTGGCCTCTACGACTAGTACTAGCACATGACGTGAGACGCATCAAATTTAAAGATATTACTTATCGTCATAGAGCTTCCACAATCCACTATGTGCTGATTGTATAGTTTTACAGGAGATCTTTCGACTCCACATTTTGAAAACATTTGGATTAACTTGGTTCTATTTGATCGTATGTACAAATTTGATTTTCAAGCATAACTGTCATCAGTTAATAAATAAAGGATTACGTTCAGTACAAGTAAAACTCCCTGAGGAAAAATAGTTATGAACATGTACAATAGAGAAATCAAATGGATCAAGTCAGTCAAACTGACCTATACAATTAGTGCATAAACCTTCTTTCCCTGCCCTACTGAAATACCGTCGGACGCGACAGCTCCTATCGAAGCACCGCCGCAGTACGAGCATTTTTTTCAAAAAAAAACGTAAAAAATCGAAGTTTCAACAATTTTTATCTCTTCCGGTTTTGGCATTTTTCCCACAACCACACATCAATAAAAAACTGCGAAGCTTTTTATTCCTTGAAATATATTTAAGCTTGTGTGAGAATTTTATCCAAGCAGTACTATCCAAGTTATAGCGGGTTCAAGGATTAGGACATACAGACAGACGATGATATACCGACAAAAAGAAGTGACATGTCCGAGCCCCTTCCCACTTCAGTTGGCCCAACTATTGAAATCTCACAAATAATAAAAATCTAGCAGGGTATTATGGGTTTAAAATATACTAAGTGACATATAAATCCGAACACCCAGTTTAAATGGTTTTATTTTAATTAAAGTTGGTGAATGTATTTATCTTACTGTAAATAACAAGTGAAAAAATTTTCAGCCTTATCAGTCGGACTTTCCGGTTTTCATACTGCTTTTTTTTAACTCACTAACGCTCTAAAAATGAATATTTCAGCCGCAGTAAAGAATCAACGTTGGCGGATTTTGGTTCTTGACATCCTTTACGATCGGTTACGATGCCTAGAGTACGGAGACCTGTATGATTTCGTCAACTTAGTGAGTTTGATAGGGGCCGTATAGTGGGACTTCGAGAAGCTGGACTTTCTTTTCGGGCAATTGCAGTTAGAGTGCAAAGAAGTGTAGACACTGTGGTTAGGTGTTGTCAGGCATGGCTTCGAGAAAGCCGTACCCAAAGAGCAAGGGGCACTGGACGCCGCCGTAGAACAGCAGACCGTGAAGATCGCCGCCTAAGATTATTGGCCTTAAGGGACCGTTTCTCCACTACTAGGTCCATTGCAAATGAATGGTTTGCAGAACACGGAAGACCTATTGGCATGCGAAGTGTTTACCGACGAATGAGAAGTTTTGGCTTGTTTTCATACCGGCCACACGGGGTCCTCCCTTTAACTTGAGAACACCGACGCAATCGCCTTGAGTGATGCAGACAACGGTCACTCTGGGATCAGGAATGGAACAGTATTGTCTTTAGTGACGAGTCTCGATTTTGTTTAGGCATGCACGATGGTCGTGCCAGGGTTAGAAGGCGACGTGGTGAAAGGAGGAATCCACAGTTTTTTGTTGAAAGACATGTTCATCACACTGTTGGAGTTATGGTTTGGGGTGCTATAGCTTATGGTTCCAGGTCACCTTTAATCTTCATCAGAGGTAACATGAACGCGCAGCGTTATATCCACGAAGTTCTAGAATCCCATCTTTTACCCTATCTTGACACCCTGGCAGATCCAACTTTCCAACAAGATAATGCCCGACCACATGCTGCAAGAGTCACAATAGACTTCTTTCAACATAATGATGTCACATTGTTACCATGGCCACCAAGATCTCCCGACTTATCCCCAATTGAGCACGTGTGGGATATGATGGGTAGGAGATTGCTCAATTTGCAACGTCCTCCTCAGACTCTAGAAGCACTTCGAGAGGAGTTGGTGGTTGCCTGGAATGAGATACCACAGGAGGACATTGACCACCTGATCAGAAGCATGCCTAGGCGCGTTGGAGAATGCGTAGCACATTAGGGTGCATCCACACATTATTAAAGGTCAAAGGGCTTTAAAGCAGTGCAATCATTTTGAAATTTTTATCATTTACTTATTATGCTTCATTAAGTACTTTTATTATAAATTTTATTAAAATAAAACCATTTAAACTGGGTGTTCGGATTTATATGTCACTTAGTATATTAACAATGAATATTTTAATAATATATAGTAGAAAACACCAACTTTATCACTCACTAATCAAATTTGCAGCATAAAAATAACACATTTTGCAGTTATAGCATATCAACCTATTTTCATTTCAATGCAAAATTGTTTTTATTAATCACAGCTGTCAGAATACGTTTAAAATAGTTTTGGGTAGTTAAGGTTTTCAAAATGGGTAGAGGAAAGGTTATTAGTGAGAAAATTCTGTTACTGATAATTAAATTTTTTAATTCTGGGAAATCAAACTCAGAAATTGCAACTTGTTAGACTTATCGTGGTACAGTGTGAGAAATATTGTTAGAAGATATAACGTAACTGGTTCAGTTAATATTAAGCCACGATATGTGAAAAAAAGTGATATCATAAATGCCGACCGAACAGCATTAAGAAGAATAATCGTGAAAAACAGGCGTGCCAATTATTTACAATTAAATTCTCTGTGGAGTGACGCTGTTGGAAGGAGAATTTCGAGGTCCACAACTCATAGAGAGGCCCACAAACTGGGATTTAGCACTTGCAAGGTAAGTTTTCTTATAAAAAAGATTGAAGTAAAAACCCTAAAGTTGCACAACTTGTTTATAGGCCAAAGAAAAGTCACTATTAACTCCACTGCAAAAGAAAAATCGGCTTACATGGGCTAACGAACATAGACAATGGACACCTCAACAATGGTGTGCAATACAATGGAGTGATGAGGCCCGATTCGAAGTTTGTGTTGGTGACAGTCACAGTAGAGTTATTCGCAAAAAAAAATGAAGCATTACATGTTGACTGTCTGAAGAGGAAAGTGGAATTTCCAGCATCCATTATGGTCTTCATTTTATTGATGGAAATGTGGATACAAACAAATATTTGGAAATTTTAGAAGAATCGCTTTTACCAGTGATGGAAGAATGTTTGACATCCGGCCAAGATTTTGTGTTTCAGCAAGATGGTGCAGCGTGCCATACCTCAAAAAAGGATATAAAATGGATGGAAGAAAATAATGTACCACTTTTGAAATGGGTTTCTAGCAGTCCAGATCTGTCACCTATTGAAACTTTGTGGCACGAGATGAAAAAGGTTCTACAACAACATCCTTCTCGTACAATCACGAAACTGAGACAAAAGCTTCAAGAAATATGGGACTGTCTTACTCCAAATTTGCCAAAACTTGATTAACACTATGCCCCAAAGAATTTCAGCCGTAATAAAAAATAAAGGTGATGTTACCCAATGGTAATCTTTCAATTGTTGCTTTGTTAACTTCGCGCATTTATTCGCACATTGTTTATTTGTTCAGATGTTCTATTAGTTATAGGTCTAAGTGATGTCAAATATGTATTTTTTACGACTAGAGTGTATCTAAAAGGTTTTTGAGAAAATAAATTGTTTTTAAAGTAAATAGTTTCGTCATGTTTAGTTTATAAAGGCATATTTTGGTACAAATCTTGAAGTGGGCCAATTGAAGTGGGAAGGGGCTCGTACATGTCAAATAACATCCAAAAGACATAATGCCGCATTTTAGAAATGCTTCGCGATTGCAATACTACCTCACGCAGTGGCGTAGGAAGAAACAGGTTGACCCAAAAGATAAAACTTGCTGTTGATGTGATAGATACGCATAGGATTAACTAGGAACCATTCATATCTCAGTTTTTGCAATCTACATATTCTACTAATCAACATAGAAAAGCTTCTACGTATTTCGGCACGTACAATTTGTCTCACTGGCATAAGGCGAAGCTATGTTCTTTCAGATGAGGTTATTTTGTCCCGGTAAACGGTAGGTAGCGGGTTAGTTTTAGAGAAATTTGTTCAATTTTCCTCAAACTTAGTAAGCATAACTGCGACTCAAATATTGACTGCGTATCTGATATCATTGCGCGGTGAATACTCTTGACGTAATTTTTTTAATTTATCACTGAATATTAGCGAATCACTGACTAGTATGAATTACAACAGCATTAAAATTCCTAAATATACTGCCGAATATTCTAAAATTAATAATTAACATTAAATATTTGTCATTTACTTGTATATGACCTCGCCTGAGCATCTATTAGTTAAAAATCAGTGTTTTTACTTCTTTACTTCACAAGCACCTTTCGGAAGTTCACGACGGTTGTGTAATTGTTGACTCGGGTTTCCTACTTCGTACATTCTTTTCGTTTGAAGGACGGGACAATACTGACATGAAATATATACAGTGCTTTTCAAAAAGGCTTAATCCTCTAACGACAGGGTTATTTCGTAAAAAACCTTTATAATGTAAAACATGGTGAAATTTCAACTTGTGCACTAGGTAGCCGCTTGTTCATTCCACGCCTACTACAAAACAGCACATAGTCATGAAACATCGATATAATGTGACATTTTGAGTTTGAGGTGACGAAATTGATGCAGTGTTGCCATACTTCAGCGTATAAAGGCAGTTGAAAATTTGAAGAAGTTTGCTGGGCGCCATTTTGAAACATTATTTTTACAGAATGGTAGATCATCTACGAGCCCCTTCCCACTTCAGTTGGCTCAACTATTGAAATCTTAGTTTTCTTCTTATCAAACACAAATTATAAAAATGTAGCAAGGTGTTATAGGTTTAAAATATTAACAATGAATCTTTTGATAATAATTATATAGTAGAAAACACCAACTGTATCACTCCCTAATCAAATTTGCAGCATAAAAATAACACATGTTGCAATTACAGCATATCAACCTATTTTCATTTCAATGCAAAATAAGTCTATAACGCATAGTTGGCTGTGAAAAATAAAAGCCATGACAATTGTTTTTATTAATCACGGCTGTCAGAATATGTTTAAAATAGTTTTGGGTAGTTAAGGCTTTCAACATGGGTAGAGGAAAGGTTATTAGTGAGAAAATTCGGTTACTGATAATTAAATTTTTTAATTCTGGGAAATCAAACTCAGAAATTGCAACTTTGTCAGACTTATCGCGGTACAATGTGTGAAATATTGTTAGAAGATATAACGTAACTGGTTCGGTTAATATTAAGCCACGATATGTGAAAAAAAGTAATATCACATATGCCGACCGAAGAGCATTAAGAAGAATAATCATGAAAAACAGGCGTGCCAATTATTTACAACTAAGTGCTCTATGGAGTGACCCTGTTGGAAGGAGAATTTCGAGGTCCACAACTCATAGAGAGGCCCACACGCTGGGATTTAGCACTTGCGAGGTAAGTTTTCTTATAAAAAAAGTGAAGTAAAGACCCTAAAGTTGCACAACTTGTTTATAGGCCTAAGAAAAGCCACTATTAACTCCACTGCAAAAGAAAAATCGGCTTAGATGGGCTAAAGAACATAGAAAATGGACACCTCAACAATGGTGTGCAATACAATGGAGTGATGAGGCCCGATTCGAAGTTTGTGTTGATGACAGTCGCAGTAGAGTTATTCGCAAAAAAAAATGAAACATTCCATGTTGACTGTCTGAAGAGAACAGTGAAATTTCCAGCATTCATTATGGTCTGGGGCAGTATGTCATCAAAAGGAGTAGGAAAACTTCATTTTATTGATGGAAATATGGATACAAACAAACATTTGGCAATTTTAGAAGAATCGCTTTTACCAGTGATGGAAGAATGTTTGACATCCGGCCAAGATTTTGTGTTTCAGCAAGATGGTGCAGCGTGCCATACCTCAAAAAGGCTATAAAATGGATGAAAGAAAATAATGTACCACTTTTGAAATGGGTTTCTAGCAGTCCAGATCTGTCACTTATTGAAACTTTGTGGCACTAAATGAAAAAGGTTTTACGACAACATCTTGCTCGTACAATCACCGAACTGAGATAAAAGCTTCAAGAAATATACCAAATTTTTGCCAAAACTTGGTTAACACTATGCCCCACAGAATTTCAGCCGTAATAAAAAATAAAGGTGATGTTACCCAATGGGAATCTTTCGATTGTTGCTTTGTTAACTTCGCGCATTTATTCGCACATTGTTTATTTCTTCAGATGTTCTATTTGTTATAGGTCTAAGTGATTTCAAATATCTATTTTTTATGACTAGGGTGTATCTAAAATGTTTTTGAGAAAATAAATTGTTTTAGAAGTAAATAGTTTCGTCATGTTTAGTTTATAAAGGCATATTTTGGTACAAATCTTGAAGTGGGCCAACTGAAGTGGGAAGCGGCTCATAGTACCTCATTTAGAAGCACTTAATGATTCATTGCTCTGAATTTTAAAATAACTTATCGCAATCATCGAAATGTTATGTGTATTTTAGATCAATCTTCTTCGCTTGAAGGTTTCAATCTAAAAATGTAATGAAGTATGAAACATTTTTCTAAATTGAATGCCTGTATTTTACTGCGCATTTAGGTAGGTCCTTTCCTTGATATAGCAAGCACATACGCATTTTGATGATTGAGCTATACGCGATTCAATGTACAAAATGTACAAAAACGCTCGATTTGACAGCATTTCTCTATAGGTTTATGAAGGATCTTCAAAGTACGGAATCATACGCCTAGCCACCATCTTTAAATTTTCAATTTTATTACTATGTAAATTTCAGCTTGTCAACTGGATCCGTTGAAAAATAAGTAAGGGGAGACTTTCTGAAAAGCACTTTATTATACTGGGTGTTTCAAGTTCGCCTCTCACCATTGGGATCTCAGAAACGAAGTCGGCTAAATGAGTGCAAACTTCTGCATTAACCTAGGTAACAAAGAAAATGGCACTTAGAAAGTTTCGAAATTTGACGTATTTCCGAAAGAAACCGAATTTCACCAAAATTGCTTTTTACAGGCTTTATTTGAAATGTGATTCAGAATTAAAAAGTAGTTCAATATTGCCAATTTTTCCCCTCTACAAGATGGCATAATTAGGATTTCGATATGTCGTTGCATCTTTTGTCATCAATTCTTTATTTTTCTCATACACGCCATATTAAATGGGTGCATAGTTGAATAGAGTTTTTTATTCTAATTCCACAAATGTATAATATGCATTGTCAATCATAACTTATTTAGAAAAATTTAATATTGTCATAGTTGGCTTTGAAAATTACAGTTTATCACATGTTTACATGATTTACCAATATTTCAATTTCTGAGATGCGTATCTACAGGACATCCAGATAAATTTCCCATTTATCAACTAAAGCAAGCATTATTTAAGCACAAAAATGGCGCAGTACATTACACTTCAGTCGTAGATCAATTATATTTCAATGCAGGATGAGTGCAAAGTTTAGATATATGAAATATATATGAAATGTGCTTAGGAACCTATAACATGATCGAGGCTTTTACTTACACTGAAATGTTTCTATTAATAACATAAAATAATACCGTTTTTAATCTTTGCAACACTATCCTTAAATAATGTGAAAAAGTTTTAGCGTCTGCTTGTTCCTTATTCGATGGAACCAACTATAAGGAAATTACTTAGATATTTGAAGTTTTATAATATCAATCCATGTCTGATCTGATAATCTCAGGAACTACTTAGGACACTGTTTTTTGAATAGCTAAGGTTTGGTAATGTCAACATATGACATATACGTTTTTGGAATCATAATCAAAAACTCTACTATGTACCTGTGCGAAAATCCAATTTGGCGACTGTAAAAAGAAATAAAAATGATGATTGATGACAAGAGACGAAACGTTATATTTAAATTCTAATTATCTATTGAGGATGAAAAGTGGCTAACGATGCACTTTTTATTCCAAGATTTTATCTAAAAAAAGACAGTATAATATAAAAACTATTTATTGAAAACTTGATTTATTTCATCTCCAGAAATACTCGAAGTTGCAGAACATTCTATGTGCCATTTTCTTAGTTACCTAAGTGCGCAACTTTGTGTTTTTAACCGAGTTCATATCTCTTACTGTTTCCAAGATCCTTATAGTGAATGACTGGAAATCTTTTTTACATTAACAGCTATTTGAAAATAATGTTCGTGTTTTAAAGGTACACAGACTTTTTTGAAATTTGGTCTGATCGGTGGGCATTTGGAGGCCGTCATCATGCCTTGGACGTGAGCATGGGTGCTTCATACCCATAGGAGGAAGATGGAGTAGGTCAGTATAGATTCAGACACCATATTCTTGACTCTTCAAATCGTTATTGTACTATGCTTTATAATTGTATTGAAGGTTTTGATCTGGTACAGGTAATCAAAGGACCTACTAGAGTTATAAAAAACAGCCTAACCTTGCTGGAGTAATTTTTATACCTGCTGATGAGACTCACTTTACTGTTGGTACAAGAAATGCTAAATAAATCTGTTGCAGATTGTTCTAAAAAATGCCGCATCAAAAACTTAGTAAATCTAGATAAAGACCTACTCAATGAGTTTTTGGAAATGTCTCCTTTCGAACAATTAATCGATCTATTTACCAAAAGTTGAGTAAAAGGCCTTATTTTTGGATGAAATACTGTTCAATACCTTTTATGTACTAGCTCCTGTAAAGGAAATTCAATTTAAAGTTCGAAAACCCACATGGTTAACGTTTTCTATCAAACGCATGATTAAACTAAAAAACGAAAAATTCCGGAAATTTAAGAAAAAACAGACTGCTGCCAATTGGGAAAATTATAAACAAATGAAGAATCAAACGAATGTTGCCATATATAATGAAAAGAAAAGTTATTTGAAATACTGTATTGATAAAAATATCAATCAAATTAAAGTGCTTTGGAAAAAATTATTAAGTTTAAATATTAGCAACAAAAAAACAGGTTATATTCCCGATCAGCTGAATAATACGGATGACATAAATACTCGTAACCATTTTCTGCAGATCTCTCGAGCAAGCTTATCAATAGACTATGTCACTTTGGATTACTATTATAGCAATGGGCGTACTAACGTCAACACTCTTTTTGAATTTCAAACAGTTTCTCAGGATGTCGTTAAAAATGCACTTCTCAGAATTAAATCGCTTGCCTTAGGTGCTGATGGTCTAAATCTTGATATGATCTTATTGTGTTCCCATAAAATCGTCCCCTACATTACAAATATAATAAATTCCTGTATTTTAGATAGAGAATTTCCAGACTGTTGGAAAATTGCCAAAATTATACCAATATCAAAGAAGTCTATGATGACTACAATGATCTTCGTCCCATAAGTATTTCACCAGTGCTGTAAAAAGTAATGGAGATTGATTGGACCAAGAAATAAGAGATTATTTAACTGAGAACAATTTGTTACCAGACCATCAATCGGGATTTAGGAAAGGATTCACCTGCGAAACTGCATATAACTGACGATATCTTCAAAGCAACAGATTCCGGAAAAACCACCGCTCTCGTGCCCTTGGACTACTCCAAGGCATTTAATAAACTAAATCACGAAATGCTGTTTGGTATTTTACACTATATAGCGTTTTACGAATCTGCTAGCACGGTTATGTGTCACTATTTAACTAACAGAACACAATATGTGGAAACAGATAGAGGTATGTCCTCCAAAGATATCATCCCATCGGGTAATCCACAAGGCTCCATTTTAGGACCTTTGATTTATTACAAGATGTTAACTTAGCACTTAGTAGTACGTGTTGCCTAAACGTCATGAAGCTTGTTATCAATCTTTGGCTCTGATGTGATGTAAAATCTGCTTCTGAGATGGCACTACTGGAGGTCTAAGCTGTAAGTTTTATGTGTTGATGATAATTACATTGGGTTCTTGTCTCAAATACACTTAATTGAGATTCGAAGCTAGAAATTAGTTGCGCATCCACATTTTCTTATCCATTCTGGAAATTACATATACAAATTTGCTGAATTTAAAAAATGAGAGAGATCAGAAATAATTATATACACTGTAGAATTACAAGCCATTAACATGCTGACAGTAATTACACACAACGCGGGCGCGGTGATGACTTCCCGTAATTCTTCTCAGTTTTTCGTAATTTATAACTTCGAACATAACTTCTCTTCAGAAAGCACAACATAAAAATAACCAGTCGGGCACAGCCAATAGATATATGTAGTACTTCATTGGCAGCATATTCAGTAACGATTTTCTCACACAGCAAATATCACTGATTTTATACACATGCAGAGCAATACCCATAATCCTCCAGATGCGATCTTGCTATTCAAACAACTTTCTTCTCAGAGATAAGAATTACAGAAAAAAGGACCACTCGCCCTCATAAACCATATGCAACCAATAATGCGTCTAGTTTAGTTGAGTGACTCCTTCATAGATGGACGTTCACAACGATCCTAGTGATCAAACGTGGAATGACTGTTTGCGCCCTGAAAACTACCTAGTTTTCAAGTTGACATCTTATGGTTTTTTTTGACGTTTTATAGGTTTTTTACATGGTACCCGTGCTGAGCACTGTTCACATGTCTCGGATGCTGCTGAGAGTGGCATTTGTTGGGTGCTCGATGTCGGATTGGTATGGGGATATTAATGAAAATAACATTTAGTCAATTTGAGGTTAGAAGCAATTTTCCGTTTTGGTCTGACGGGTCAGGTTTCAGTTGGCCTCACATGATATAGATATCACCATAGAGCTCACTATCTGGCATATTATGATTTTTGTCCATGGCGTCCACGGTGACGGTGATCGATGCATACCACCCCCCCCGATGCCCTTGGCTCCCGACGAAAGCGCTCTTCACCAATTGAACCTCTTCCAAGTAAGATGCTTTTCAGATTGATTTTTGTAGCGCGAATTTGAGTTATTTTAAAGCATATGTATACATCTAGAGAAGTCTTTGCTTATCAGATACTTTTGTCTGGCAGTGTAAGCGTGCATCTCGCCCGAATCCAGATCCAAGTGTCAACATTTACCTGTAACCGCTAATCTTCCTAATTACGGGATTTCACGAACCACAGCTTACGTCATGGTGCGTACTCGTGGTATTTAGAAGGTGAAATGCCCAAGGTACGAATTATCTTAATCAGCAGTGTCCGACGTTTGGTATTTTTAGAACATATTCGATTATTTTCCAATAGACGTTATCATTATTATTGTCATTTGTGATTTCAGAAATCTGTAGTAACTACTATCTGAAGGAGCGACATTAACAGTATGTCTGATAATCATGCTTAAGTATACTAAGTGACATATAAATCCGAACACCCAGTTTAAATGGTTTTATTTTAATAAAATTTTGTATAAGTACTTAATGAAGCATAATAAGTAAATGATAAAAATTTCAAAATGATTGCACTGCTTTAAAACCCTTTGATCTTTAATAATGTCTGCATGCACCCTGATGTGCTACGCATTCTCCAACGCGCCTAGGCATGCTTCTGATCAGGTGGTCAATGTCCTCCTGTGGTATCTCATTCCAGGCAACCACCAACTCCTCTCGAAGTGCTTCTAGAGTCTCAGGAGGACGTTGCAAATTGAGCAATCTCCTACCCATCATATCCCACACGAGCTCAATTGGGGATAAGCCGGGAGATCTTGGTGGCCATGGTAACAATGTGACATCATTATGTTGAAAGAAGTCTATTGTGACTCTTGCAACATGTGGTCGGGCATTATCTTGTTGGAAAGTTGGATCTGCCAGGGTGTCAAGATAGGGTAAAAGATGGGGTTCTAGAACTTCGTGGATATAACGCTGCGCGTTCATGTTACCTCTGATGAAGATTAAAGGTGACCTGGAACCATAAGTTATAGCACCCCAAACCATAACTCAACAAAATACTGTGGATTACGTCGGTGTTCTCGAGTTAAAGGGAGGACCCAGTGTGGCTAGTATGAAAACAAGCCAAAACTTCTCATTCGTCGGTAAACACTTCGCATGCCAATAGGTCTTCCGTGTTCTGCAAACCATTCATTTGCAATGGACCTGGTAGTGGAGAAACGGTTCTTTAAGGCCAATAATCTTAGGCGGCGATCTTCACGGTCTGTTGTTCTACGGCGGCGTCCAGTGCCCCTTGCTCTTTGCGTACGGCCTTCTCGAAGCTATGCCTGACCACACCTAACCACAGTGTCTACACTTCTTTGCACTCTAACTGCAATTGCCCGAAAAGAAAGTCCAGCTTCCCGAAGTCCCACTATACGGCCCCTATCAAACTCACTAAGTTGACGAAATCGTACAGGTCTCCGTACTCTAGGCATCGTAACCGATCGTAAAGGATGTCAATAACCAAAATCCGCCAACGTTGATTCTTTACTGCGGCTGAAATATTCATTTTTAGAGCGTTAGTGAATTAAAAAAAGCAGTATAAAAACCGGAATGTCCAACTGATAAGGCTGAACATTTTTTTACTTGTTATTTACAGTAAGATAAATACATTCACCAACTTTTATTAAAATAAAACCATTTAAACTGGGTGTTCGGATTTATATGTCACTTAGTATATTTCACTGGAAATACCACACATTCGACTTGTCAAGAGATGTTTATTATCAAGTAGTTCAACTCGGTACTTCCCCATGCATTAACACCTTTGGATATCACTACATATTTTTTTTTTGTATGAAAGCTGCGGAGAAAACGGAGGCGTAGCGCTACTGCTATAAAAGTCTTATATTTGAATTATTTACTTTTCGTCCCTGAATACTGTGCCGTTTCCTGCTTGTATTGGCTTTTTAAGAAACATCAGTGCGGTATAGGCCTTGCAAACCTCGATTAGATTTGTAAATGGCCTCTGGAGACGTATATTACTTCCAAAGGGCACTATATCAAATGTCGGGACCTACCCAATTGCGACGAATCCCAAATTCGAGGTAAGTATTTTTCACAAAAAACGTTTGAATTGAATAATATGAATAAACAGGTACATAGTGACCAGGTACTTATTTTCACAATAATGGGCAAATAACAAATATAAGATCTTGTTGTCATTCGCTTTATTGTTAGACACATAGGAGAGAGTTGGCTTTCCGGGATTTCATACATTTCCACAACAATCATGTGTGGGCAGTAGAAAATCCGCATGCTGTAAAAAAACTCATTTTCAACATCGATTTTCATTAATTTTTTGACTGGCGTGGTTTTCTTCAACACTATCTGCCACTATTATTAGAAGATGTTTGTCTAAATATGAGATATAGTATGTGGTTTCTACATGATGGGGCTCCACTACAGATAATGAGTTTCCGAATAGATGGATAGGGCGCGATGGACTCACTCTTGGCCCGCTTGCTCTCCGGATTTAACGCGTTGCGATTTTTTCTGTGGGTCTATTTGAAACAGTTGGTGTATCATTCGCCATACAAGATTTTGCGTTAATGGAACAAATGGGGACAATTTTAAACAATTTTTGTAAAAATGGTATCCATTTAACTTGATAATGTTTTTTTTTAAATAATTTTTAATAATGCAAACTAAATCTCTTACTCTGCAACTTTTATATAGGGGATTTTTGATATATCAACATCTTTTGTCAGGTTCTACAAGCTGTTAAGATAAATGACTCATTTTTGAAAATATATATGTTCCAGACGTATATTATTTTTTCTTTGTTCCAAGCTGCTATTCATATCTTTATTATCGCAAAAATACAAACCCATATTCCAGTATAATTAATGATAAACACATAAGGAATCATCTAGAAAAATATGTTTCTTCACATAATTATTATTTTAATGACCACGTTGTTAGAACGCGAGGAACTGACATTGAAGAGGCGATGTAATGTCAAAGATTTTGTAAAGATGTAAGAACATCATGTCGATATCTAGTCAAAACTATTTTAATAACCGGCTTAGGTAGTATACTAAAATTAAGCAACCAAATGCTTTGTTTTGTGGTTTCGTTAACTAGATCATACATTGGCAAAACTGATGTATGATATGCTTCAAGGAGCGCAGATTGCACGATAAGGTTGCGTTAAAAAAATAGATTGTGAAATTATATTTATTAGACCTAGGTTATACATACACAATAAGCCTTTTTTGATATGACTAAGCTCAGTAAAATCCTACGATGTTCCACCTGATACATGAAAGTATCTTGATGTAACACTTAAAACTTATCCTGTTGTTTTCATGCTCATAGAATGTAATGTTTTCCGAGCAAAATGATACAGTAATGACATTTTACTAATGTTTCGGCCACTTCAGTGCCTCCTCAAGCGACAAACGAGCTTGAGGTTATCTGTTGTTTTGGATGTACCAGACACGTTAATCTCGTTCATCCTCCTAAAACACCAAATCACCTCGAAAACGGAGAAAATGCCACCTAAAGTTGTTGTCGCAACCTACCGTGCATTCGAAATGAGAGATATAATAAACGAGTGCACCATGTTGTTTATCTTGTAAAAATGTAATAAAAGACTCAAGAGTTTGGTTTTAAGGAATTTGGGATCCAACAAAAGACCTGGAAGTAGACAACTTATGGTCCACCAGTCAGTTTGCAGAATATCGATTCTGTGCTATACTCATCAAAATTGGATGACAACAGAATAAAATATATTTCTCATGTCCTTTTTATTAGTGGCCGAGATGTTAGTAAAGACACAAAGCATGGAGTTTTATGGAAATATCTTTAAGATTCTTTTAACCTTTTTGTTTCGATTTTGGAAGATATTCCAACATACGACTGATCCATGTACAGGCATTGTCCTTCTATAGATTGAAACATTTATTTACCCAATCTATGTTGTTATTGTTTTTATATAATGGAGTAAATAAATGCCCACTACTACTACTACATAGTCTCTACTATGATCGGCTTGCTCTTTCACCATAATTTAAAAACACCTTTGAATTTTCAATTTGGGGATAATGTTTGGTATATAGTGCTGGAACCTGGGTTGAACTTGCACTAAATCTTTCATCGGGTAAGAATCATCATCTAAGGCAGTGGCTCTGATATAAATATTGAGTGAGAGGAAATGATTACAGAACTTCGTGTTGAGTTAGACCACATGTAGAAATAACTGAAATTTCCACCACCACGGTGACCTATTTGAAAGTACAAATTGAAATGAAAGTCACAACATATTTTATATCTATCGGTCTTCCTAGGTAATGTTAGGGCTTTAAGATTATGCCAAGTTAAAATACTAAGCGTATGACATTTTGGTTTTTAAAAGAAATACGAAAATCATTGTTTTGAAAAATAATGGTAGTATCAGATACTTATGTATATTAAATTTTTTAGGTATATGAATGCAACAAAACATCATTCGTTCACGTTGGCAATTTTCACGAAATCAATAAATATTCCTGTAACGTTTTGCGATTGTAAATATTGACGTTTATCACTTATATAATTTGTTATGGCTTGCGATGTAAAAACACAGGTACATATGTAAACTAGAATTGAATTACCCGTGGAAATACCATACGGAATATAAAATGCTTTCATATGAATCATCTTCAACCTTAAATGAAAATTATACAGCTAAAAACGGCGTCAAGCAATTTGATTCCAGATATCCTAAGCAAATATTTGTATATTAGTTTGAACATAGAAAATTGAAGTGAATCCCAGAGCTATTACAGAATTTATTGCTCATAATTACAGAGAAATCTCAGCAATACCACTATTCTAAATGTTTACAAAACCTACTTTAAGAAGGCCAAAGTCAGATCCAGGATGCAGAGAGCCAGCCAAGCATCAAGAAAGGCAAACTTGTAAAATTTCGGTTTCGCGGAAAGTATCTGCGATTATACCTTTTACTGCAGAGTGCTCTTATTCCAACAGCTCCGTGTGCACTGTACTCTTGTTGGTGTGATTGTTCTTGAGTACTTTTATTGATCGAGGTTGATAATGGACAATTAAAGGTCATATGCGACCATTTTAATTACGAATGCAGTGACTTTAAAGAAAATGAATAGTTTTATGGAGAATTCTGTCAAACACCTGACATGAACGGCACTGACTTGGAGGTTGCTAAGCAAGAATTTTTAGGGAAACTTAAAAAAAGTGACGACGAGATTTTGCAGATCGAACAAGTCACCAAATTACAGGACTGTACTTTGTGGCGCCTTCATCGGAGGATAAGGTTTACAGCGTCTCGATTAGGTGAAGTTTGTAGAAGAAGGCAGACAACAAGCTGTCAAGTTCTAGTAAACTCCATCATATACCCAACAGAGTTTTCTAGTAAGGCAATAAAAAAGGCAATACAAAAACCATTGGACACGGCAGTTCAATGCTGTGTGTTGTTTATTGATCGCATAAATACATTTCTGGCAGCATCGCCCCCATCTACCTATTACAGTAGACAAGAAATGTACTCAATCCAGGTAAAGCCTACCTGTTTATTGCTTTGCAAAAACTACCTAACTGTTTCCTCTTATTTTGACGGCATAAGATAATTTTATGACCCTTGTGCAATTGTTACCATGTACCACATTACCCTTGTAAACATAATTGTGTTTATTGACTTGAATAAACGAATTTGAATTTGAGTTCTTGAATTTATTTTACTAAAGATATCAAATTATTTGAATAATTTTTTTCTTGGTCGAAACGCACCGTCGCGTCGCTTGGACTGGCAGGACGACACAGCAGACGAATTTCGCCCAAAAACCGATTTGCACTTCACAGCTTACGTTTTTCGATTTTATCCACTAGGATCTTTTTAAAATATCAAGAAGTTGAGCACAAATAGTAAGCATTTCAACCCACCATAATTCTTGCACAAACTAAAAATTTTGTAAAAAGCTCTGATAGCACCTTAGGCAATTATGTCCTGCTTATTTCCAGAAAAACATCACAAACTGCAGAACACAAATTGAAGATGACGGCGAAAAGGGAACATTTCACGGGTCATGAAATATAAATGAAGATGCAGGAATAAAATTTACCAAATAATCGTTCTCAAAAACATATCGATAATTTTAAAGTTCCACGCAAAATTCCCTATACTTGACTGGAGTGATATCCGAATTCATTCTTCCCTACTGTCGTCGGATTTCCGTTACTTAAATTTCCTGTAATCACTCTGACCAGAAGCTTCTTAGTAATAGAACGTGTTTCACTGATATCACTTTTTAAGCAGTACATTTTTTTAGGTCAATGATAAGGAACCTCTGTAACGTCAAAAACGGAGTTTCAGCAATTGTTACTTTTTCTTTTTTGCCTATAGCACACTTGCCATTGGACTAAAACTACAAAGCTTTGGCATACTAGTAACCCCGTGTGGAAATTTCATAAAAATCCGAGCAGTAATTTCCAAGTTGATGATGAGTGATATAGTTTTTCGTGATGTAGATGTCATATAGCTTAAAAAAACATAGCATCTCATCTTAGAAATTTTTCGCGATTACAATACTTCCTCGCTACTGGCATGGGAAGTAAAACGGTTTTAAAATCGAGGAGTATCAGCGATCTCGATTATGAATACCTATTTGCAGAACGACTGATCTATGCGATATTATATGAAATAGGGCCACCAAATTATCTGAATACATCCTTTCTTAGTCCGTACATTGCGCCGCAACGCTTGGGTTGGCAGCACGAAACAGTAGACAAAATTCGTCCAAAATACGATTCGTAGAGGTTTGCGCGCTTCAAAATTGATGCTTAATTTTTTGATATTTTTGAGTGAAATTTTCATAGTGTGCTGAAAACAAAACCCCACAGGGTGCTATAGAGCCATTTTTTCATTTTTTTACTAGATTATTTTAAAAAAAATCGCGAAGTTGAACAGAAAAAATGAGCACTTCAACCCATCTTAAATCTTGTGCAAAAACAAAATTTCAAAAAGTGCTCCTAAAGCACCTTGTGCAATTATCTTCTGTACATACTGTATGAATTTCGTTAAAAAATATTGAAAAATGGAGTGTTAGTTTCGAAGCAGCTGAACCCTTGTAACTGGCTTGAAACTCACTGCGTCGGAGCCGCCTTAATTAGCTGTTTTAGAAAAAGCACCCCTATCTTACTTGAAAAAGTTGAAAAATCGAACCAATCAAATACATCTCCTCTCTTTTCAGTAGCCACGGTACCTCGCTATCCAAGATTTTTCTTTCAGGACAGCTTCAGTATAAAAGATGGGGACATCCAAGCTTACTCGAGGACGGTGTCAAAAAGGTAGTACACAATTAATAAATATTATAAAACATAGTTTTCCAAACAACATTTAAAGAAGTTTCATTCCGAGAAACAAATGATGGGAATAGTAAAATCTATACAACTGTTAGGTGCAATGACACAGTTCCAGTTCATCAAAAACAAGGTACCTGATTGAAAAATACGTATATGTTCTCACGGGATTTTTATAAAGATCATGGTATGTACCTTATGAAAGAACACCCAAATCCGTGGAATGCGGCTCAACCTTTAACGTGGTAATTACTAATTTGTAATCAGTCATTTCATTTTACGAAAACAAGCCAAATAAGAAAATGTTCCTATTAGGTGTTTGCGAGCAACAACATATATATACTCATGCTACAATGGTTGCCTATGGTTTGAAGCTGATGCTAATTTTAAGTCTAGTTGTTTAACGCCAACAAAGTTCTTGCACCGAAGCTCTCTTCCCTCCTTTCACCTTTTGCGGATGTCTCCTACACCGATATTTGTCTAGAATACTCTAGAGTCTGGAGTAACTGAACTTTTCTTATGTCCAGTTGGCCACTCAAATGGATAATGAACCACTCCAAAGAATTTCAGTCAGGAATGTGTTGCAGAAGTACACCGACTTGGAGATTCTGGAGTCATCTGAACTTAAGTTGTACATTTGAAAAGGGTTTGGTGCAAAAACAGGTCAGATCCACCTTCTTCAGAAAGTAAGCTTTTAGTTGGATTCGGTTCTATTTGACATTCTGCGTTGTTTGAAGTAAAAAAACGAACATTTTCAAGCTCTACAATGTGAAATATAACTATAATTGAGGGGCCTGGAAGTAAAAGGGTTTAAGTACATGTTTAGTAGTTCTGAGATAAATGGCTTCAAAGTTTACTTGAATTTGAAAATTCCAGGAATAAATTTATCAAAGTATGATACTATATTAAGTTTATTTAAATGCCAATAAAACATTACAAACAAAAAACATTTTCTTAATTTTGCTTTTTTATTGTCATTTTTGCAAAAATGTACTTGAATCATTAGACATGGTACAAAAATTATAGTGGTAACATGATTCAGGTGCAACTACCGTACTAAACCAAACATTATTTAAAAATAATCTATAACAAAATTTCTTATTCATAATCAGAATCTAATATTTGGATGTCTTCATCATTTTCTTCATCTGAATCAGCTGGTCTTGGTTGGGGTTCATCTATATCAGATCCTTTTTGGCTTGATGTCAGGGTCTGTGTTTGTTTCTTTTTTCCTTTTTTTGTTAATGCTTTCCCATCGTGTTTCATGTTTTTTATAAAATGTATGGTGAATAGGCGGAATGTATTCCAACAAGCTAAGCAAGTTTTTGTACTTGGCGACTTTAATCTTCACTGAAGTGCCATTCAAAGGCTTTAGTATTGAAAAGTTAAAACACGGACGCCTAACTTTTGAGGTTGCCATTAAGCAACTGCTAAACTCTACATCAATGTTTAGGGTACTCTTGTATCGAAATGTTAGTCTTTCACTTTTATAGTAAGCAAACCAGCAAATTTCTTTCCATTTTAAAGGGTAACCGTCACTATTTTTTTTGGATCGTTCATAATTTCATTGAACGGCGAAAAAGAGTAAAAATCGTCTTTGTTCATATTGTACACAATAAATTTGGCCGATGTGCCTCTTATTACCGTCTCCCAATCTGCGGGGACAAAAAGTTGAGGGATTTGCCTTTTTTCTTCTCGATTAAGCCAAAACTACGGTCACATTCCATGTAAGTGTGTCCGAGTTCAAGGAACTTGTGATGAATCTCAGATATATGTGTAGCTTGAACAATAAAACTAAATAGTTTAGAAATGTTTTTATTCTTATTTTGTCCTCCACACGAATCACTGTATGCAATAATCTTCGTAACTGTAGGTTTTGCACAAATTTTATTAAACATGATCCTATCTCCTGTGAGCCCCTGGACGCAATAGTTTCGTTCCATACATACATATAACTATTTCCAGTCAGTAAGTCAAAGACACAGAAATTATACGTCCATAATTGACGAAGATAAAATACTTTAGAGGTGGTTAACAATGACGTCGGCAATGCCTGTTGCAAATTAAAACAAATTACAGCCGTATTTTTAAATCATTTTTATTTTCAGCAATATCAGCTTTTTTTGAATCTGTTGCTTTCTGGGCCTTTCTTTGGTGCAGCTCGAGGTCTTGCTTGGCATTTTTAATCGCGTCTTCATTTGTAGAATATTTTATTAAATTTTGTAAATTGTCACAACGACTACAGGTATCACTATAGGGCTTGTGGAATCTTAAATTGAATTCCGTATTGAAAATAGGCCTGTAATAGGACTCTTTTACTGGTAATTCTTGTTTGTCAATACAAAACTCCTGATATAATTTGTACATCTTATTGATACTTAATTATCCTGAGAGATACCTTGCGTTCCCAATCAGTACTCATTTTGTTTATTATTATGACACTACCAACACTGGAAAATGCGTATTTTTAACTAAGAATAAGTAAAACGTTGAAATCACGTCACAAGTGAAACATTGAAAACAGTTGCCAAAGCCTTAGAAGTAAAATGGTTCAGGTGCACATGAATCATTTTACCACATACTGTATTAGTGGATATTTTGATATGTTCTTAAAGACTATGAGAGATGGCGCCAGGGAACGTTGCCTGCATTTAAATCATTTTACCACCAAGTTAGGATATGCTTTAGGTATGATATTCTGCACTTAGACTACCATTTAATTAAAAAAGTGCACTTGAACCTTTTTACGTCCAAACCCCTCAATTGGAGTTGTCCTTGAAATAGTAGTAGTGGTGCGTCCTGGCATTATGTGGTCAGAAGCAAAGGCCAAACTGCAACTGAAAAGATTCCTCCATCTTGCAAATTCAGATGCTTTTTATACCTCGCTGAAAAACAAATTCACTCAGGCCAGAAATAAAAAATCTGTTGAGGTCTTCTCCTTTGACGACCAGTAGGACATGCCTTCACCACATGCTCTGGAGACAAATTTCATAAAAGGCAGTCGTGGGTTTATAACTTTTTTGTTCATTCCTCGAAAACGGGAGAGTGCCGATTTTATATGTATCACCACAGCTAAAAAGGGAAGCAGCGAGGTTGTCAACCTTAACACGTTTCCCCGCACACTATTCGCGAACTGTATCTTTTTTCAGATAATTGCTTTGCACAACATAAAAACTCGGTGCTCGTACCGTTTTTGCATACAGGTACGTTCATTAATATCTACTACTGAAAGAAATTTAAGGGTGATAGTTCATCAGTTTCTCGAGCCAGGGCACAGCTTTCTACCCTGTGACAGATCTTTTGACCTGATAGAAAAAGAAAAACGTAAAAAATGTAAAAAAGTAGTTTATGCGCCCAAGGGCTGGAAGGACTTGATAAAAAATACTTCAAAGAAATCCACAGTCGTACAAGTGAGCCAGGACTCAATCCTCAACTTCACCCGGCACTTCATTAATCGTTTTAAAAATTTACAAACAGTAAAAAAGAGAAGTTTGCCATATCAAAGTACCGTATTTTCAAATATGAAAAGTCTCACGTTATGTAGTGTATCTACCGGTATAACCTTGTTTTTGGAATTTTGTTTGAAAAAACTGTCCGCCAGATATTTGTTACCATCAGACAAACAGACTTACCTATTAAACAAAAAAAAAGCAATGAATTGTTCAAGCTGTTGGGCTGGAAATAGTTCAATCGGTCAGTGAAGACGAAGACGTGGAAGTTTAAATGTTTTGAATTAATATTTCCTTTGTTATGTTATATTCAGTAGTACAGGAGGAGTTTGAGTTTTGAGGCAAAAAACGGAATCACTTGACGAAGAAAATATCAATACACACTTCTTTTTTCATGCAGAGCTGCATTCCTTTTTATACCTTAAAACAACTTACTCGTATTTGGTGCGCTTTCTTACTTTAAAAAAGGATTCTTCGTTATTACTGTAAAATTATAAAAAATGGAGATGACCGGTTTTTGCATCAAACCATTCATTTGCAGACTGTACTAATTCATCATTAATTGAGGAAATATTTTTGCTCTTAGCATTACTGAGACACGTTGCTCTCCTGGGCAAAGTTCCATATTGCATCCTCTGCTCTTCCACAAAGATTTTTTGGAGTGATAGTAGACTTCTCTTCAAGTGATAAGATATGCTGTGGTTAATATATTTATACAAACTTTTACTGGAACTTGATCTGAGCTGAAATTTCATATACACGTTTGGTTGTGATAACAATAAGCAATAAATCTAATGTCACTTATTTGAATCCTATCAAATTGGGTATTGAATGCAAGAGCTTGATTAGAGAAATACAATAAGCAAAGTAACGTCATTATAAATCCAATATGACAGAATGATGATTCATAATTTCCATAGTCACTTCTATGACAGGGGTATCAAATGAAAGGTCTAGATTAGAGAAACAAAATGATAGAAGTGACGTTATCCTATATCAAATATGGCTGCCGCCATGAAATGGCGATTCATCAGTCTCATAGTAAGCCCTTTGATATGGGTATCAAATGAAAGAGCTTGATAAGAGAAATACAATTAGTGTGACGTTATACGAGGGTGGTCCCAGAAGTACCCGACACAACGAAAAAAACACAAAATATTTGTGAAAAAATGTATTTATTTTTCAAAATAATCTCATTTGAGCTCTATACACTTTTCCCAGCGATGTTCAACAAGTTCGATACCCTTTTTGTAATAAGAACTGTCTTGCTCCTCAAAATAGCCATTAACTGCCGACAACACTTCTTCATCGTTGGAAAATCTTTGACCACTGAGCCATTTTTTCCAGTTTGGAAAGAGAAAATAATCGGAGGGGGCTAAATCTGGTGAATAGGGTGCATGAGGTAGCAATTCAAGCTTTAATTCGTTAAGTTCGGCCATTGCAATAACGGATTTGTGAGCTGGTGCATTGTCTTGATGAAACAACACTTTCTTCTTAAGCAAATGCGGCCTTTTTTGCTTGATTTCATCGCTCAAACATTGCAATAAGTTCGCATAATACTCGCCGATGATAGTTTTACCTTTTTCAAGATAGTCGACGCCATAACCTTGCCTGCAGATGAAACGGTCTTCGCCTTCTTTGGAGCCGGTTGTCCGTTTTGAGTCCATTGTTTTGATTGTTCTTTTGTCTCGGGTGTAAAGTGATGGACCCATGTTTCATCCATGGTTATCAAACGACGCAAAAATTCTTCTTTGTTGCTGTGAAACTTCGCTAAACACTCAATTGAAACACCTTCACGACATTGTTTTTGCTCGGTTGTGAGCAATCGCGGCACCCGTCTGGCACACAGCTTTCTCATGTCCAAATTTTCAGATAATATGCGATGAACCACACTTTTTTAAATGTCTACTATATCTGCTAGCTCGCGCAATTCCAGTCGACGATCATTCAGTACCGCTTTGTGAATTTTCTTCACCATGTCTGGAGTAGTCACCTCATTTGGTCGACCACTGGGATGCTCGTCTTGGCAGCTCATACGGCCTCGTTTAAACTCTGCTACCCAATATTTTACTGTTGTAAACGAAGGAGCAGACTCACCCAGAGTAGAATCCAGTTCAGCTTTTATATTGGTTGGGCTGAGCCTTGTACCACATAACGATGACCAATTTTCTCCATTTTCACAAATTCACTGAAAACGTTCAGTATCGATGGCTGCTAAAGAAATACTAAACAACGTGGTGTCTTCAAACTTGACACATATGCTTTATAGGTTGCATACTTTCTAATACAATGATAGTTTTCAAACAACTATCGCCATCTCTAGGTCAGGCCGGGTACTTCTGGGACCACCCTCGTACTAACTCTAATATGGCGAACGTCACAAAATGAAGATTCTACAGTAACCCCTATGATATGGGTCCAATGAACGGACGTTCCATATGACAATTCGATATTATCTATTATGGTATGGAGCTAATCTGACGATGAACTAGTCTGGTCCTTAAATTAGTCATACAAAGGGTACTATAAAACTTTTGCAATACAGCTTTATTTATTGACTTCGTTCAAAGTAATTTACACCACATTCAGTGCACTTCTCTATCCGCCAAAACCAGTTCCTAAACCAGCTCTTCCAAGTTTCACCGGGGAGTGCGGCACACTCGTTGACCCAAGCCCTCAGTCAGAAAGTCCTCATCGCGAGAAAACTGTTTTCCTTTTAGCCTTATTTTCACATGCGGTAACAGTGCAAAGTCGCTGGGCTGTAAGAAGGGTACTCAGACCAGTAGTGGTCAAATACTCGGTGCAGGCTTTGGAGCGGTGAGCTGGAGCGTTGTCATAATGAAGGTACCAAGTATCCATTCTTGACTTTGGCCGCAGCTTTTTCATAGACTCTATGACTATAGGCAGGTTTAAGGTTTTCAAAATCAGATGGTTCGCTAAAATACAGGAATAGTTCATATCTTCGATCAGTGACTTATATATAGGTACATCTTCCGTAGTTAGTAAATGTATGTTAAAAATAGAATAAGGAAACTCAGTCCTATTAGTGGAATATACATATGTACGAGGCCCTTCCCACTTCAGTTGGCCCAACTATTGAAATCTTAGTTTTTTTCTTATCAAACACAAATAATAAAAATGTAGCAGGGTGTTATAGGTTTAAAATATTAACAATGTATATTTTGATAATATATAGTAGAAAACACCAACTTTATCACTCCCTAATCAAATTTGCAACATAAAAATAACACATGTTGCAATTACAGCATATCAACCTATTTTCATTTCAACGCAAAATAAGTCTATAACGCATAGGTGGCAATGAAAATTAAAAGCCATGACAATTGTTTTTATTAATCACAGCTGTCAGAATACGTTTAAAATAGTTTTGGGTAGTTAAGGTTTTCAAAATGGGTAGAGGAAAGGTTATTAGTGAGAAAATTCGCTTACTGATAATTAAATTTTTTAATTCTGCGAAATCAAACTTATCGCGGTACAGTATGAGAGATATTGTCAGAAGATATAATGTAACTGGTTCAGTTAATATTAAGCCACGATATGCGAAAAAAAGTAATATCACAAATGCCGACCGTAGAGCATTAAGAAGAATAATCGTGAAAGACAGGCGTGCCAATTATTTACAATTAAGTGCTCTGTGGAGTGACGCTGTTGGAAGGAGAATTTCGAGGTCCACAACTCATAGAGAGGTCCACAAACTGGGATTTAGCACTTGCAAGGTAAGTTTTCTCATAAAAAAAGTGAAGTAAAAACAACTTGTTTATAGGCCAAAGAAAGGCCACTATTAACTCCACTGCAAAAGAAAAATCGGCTTAGATGGGCTAAAGAACATAGACAATGGACACCTCAACAATGGTGTGCAATTCAATGGAGTGATGAGGTCCGATTCGAAGTTTGTGTTGGTGACAGTCGCAGTAGAGTTATTCGCAAAAAAAACTGAAGCATTCCATGTTGACTGTCTGAAGAGAAAAGTGAAATTTCCAGCATCCATTATGGTCTGGGGCTGGGGGTCGTCAAAAGGAGTAGAAAAACTTCATTTTATTGATGGAAATGTGGATGCAAACAAATATTTGGCAATCTTAGAAGAAACGCTTTTACCAGTGATTGAAGAATGTTTGACATCCGTCCAAGATTTTGTGTTTCAGCAAGATGGTGCAGCGTGCCATACCTCAAAAAAGGCTATAAAATGGATGGAAGAAAATAATGTACCACTTTTGAAATGGGTTTCTAGCAGTCCAGATCTGTCACCTATTGACACTTTGTGGCACGAGATGAAAAAGGTTCTACGACAACATCCTGCTCGAACAGAGACAAAAGCTTCAAGAAATACGGGATTGTTTTACACCACATTTTTGCCAAAACTTGGCTAACACTATGCCCCAAAGAATTTCAGCCGTAATAAAAAATAAAGGTGATGTTACCCAATGGTAATCTTTCAATTGTTGCTTTGTTAACTTCGCGCATTTATTCGCACATTGTTTATTTGTTCAGATGCTCTATTAGTTATAGGTCTAAGTGATTTCAACGACTAGAGTGTATCTAAAATGTTTTTGAGAAAATTAATTGTTTTAGAAGTAAACATTTTCGTCATGGTTAGTTTATAAAGGCATATTTTGGTACAAATCTTGAAGTGGGCCCACTGAAGGGGCTAGTAAATCATGTATTAATTACTACTATTACTAGTTACATTTTAATACGCCTTTATTGGAAAATCTGGGAAGAAGCAGCTTCATTGTTGTTTGAAGGAGAATAAGCATAGAACGGTGTATTTCCAATCAGATAAAATATTTTGAGGTCCCTTTCATTGACTTTTGAGTAAAAGCTTGTTTAAAAAATGCTTCCTTTTTCTTTCATTTATTCTATTTGTTCTGCTATATCGTCATTATCTTAAGTTGTAGCATTGTTTCTGTGGCACATTGGTAATTTTTCGAGGACTTATATGTGATATATGATTTGGGAGATCGGAAAGTCTTTTTCCCCATTTTAGAATAATAATGAAGAAGAAGAACTTCATTTCACTGACTGCTTAATCGAACCACTTGTTTTAATTACTGTTTACTGTACGACATTTTAGCCACCGTCCTATGAAGACCAAAGATAAGTTTCAGGTGTTACTTAGATAAGAAACTTCTAGAATTTTCCACAGATAATGGGAGCCGTTCTAGTTTCAAGAGCAACATTTCAGCCTCACCAAATTACCGAATACACTTTCCCAACAAAATTCTAATAATAAGAAGTATTCAGATGGCATCTGGCATTGAAAATAGGGATTCGTCAAGTAGCTTGATAGTTTTGTAACTGATTGACTTAAAAAATAAAATTATTTGCAAAGTTAATGCTTGACTTGTTTTTTTTTTGTTCTACTTGACTTGAGGTGAAGCATTTTAAAACTGCTTGGGACTTGATGGAAAATTATATTTTTGTTCTAGTAAGGGCCCTCACTGGTATTTATTTGTACAACCGATGAGCCGCATTCTGTGTTTTATTGGAAAAAGCATGGAAATATTTCCAAATCTAGTTTTAATGGCAAGAGGTACATGTAGGTGCAGATACCCACCTGCGACAAACATACAGATCTTTTAAGTGATGCACTGATCCTAGCAAGCTGAAATTTTCATGGTTTATTCTACATAGATTGAAATAGTTTTTACAATAAAACGAATAATCAAATACAACCTTATTTTTTTACTGCCCTCCAAAGTTGAGGGATGAAAGAGATATTTCACAAAAGAATGAATTTAAGATTTTTTGCGTTGATTTCTAATAAGCTCTGTTAAAAAGTGATATAAACATTGCTAAGAGGCTAAGAGCTCATCTCGGAAAAAAATCACAGCTCTAAACCTAATGGTTTAGTTGTAATTGCGATTGAAAGTTCATTATCCCGTTTTGTTTCGAAACATCACAAAATTGCAAATATCTCCTGGACTATAAAATTTCGGATCACACATATAGGGACACATTCGATAGGTTTTGACTGACTTCCCTTGATCCACTACGAACTTTAAACCTTGTATATACATATATAAATATATCGAGGAGTTGTAAAGTATACACATGAGACTTGAAGGATCGGGAGCAAGAGAAGGCAGAGAACTAAAACATTTTACTGTCGTCATCTATTTTAGCACCCATCTGACGATCCCATGTTTGATGATTACTTTACTTCTAGTTGATGGGTTGGCGCCAAGGATCTTGGTGTGTAATTTCGCCTCAGCCTTGGATTCAGTTAAAATATACTAAGTGACATATAAATCCGAACACCCAGTTTAAACGGTTTTATTTTAATAAAATTTTGTATAAGTACTTAATGAAGCATAATAAGTAAATGATAAAAATCTCAAAATGATTGCACTGCTTTAAAGCCCTTTGACCTTTAATAATGTGTGGATGCACCCTGATGTGCTACGCATTCTCCAACGCGCCTAGGCATGCTTCTGATCAGGTGGTCAATGTCCTCCTGTGGTATCTCATTCCAGGCAACCACCAACTCCTCTCGAAGTGCTTCTAGAGTCTGAGGAGGCCGTTGCAAATTGAGCAATCTCCTACCCATCATATCCCACACGTGCTCAATTGGGGATAAGTCGGGAGATCTTGGTGGCCATGGTAACAATGTGACATCATTATGTTGAAAGAAGTCTATTGTGACCCTTGTGGTCGGGCATTATCTTGTTGGAAAGTTGGATCTGCCAGGGTGTCAAGATAGGGTAAAAGATGGGGTTCTAGAACTTCGTGGATATAACGCTGCGCGTTCATGTTACCTCTGATGAAGATTAAAGGTGACCTGGAACCATAAGCTATAGCACCCCAAACCATAACTCCAACAGTGTGATGAACATGTCTTTCAACAAAAAACTGTGGATTCCTCCTTTCACCACGTCGCCTTCTAACCCTGGCACGACCATCGTGCATGCCTAAACAAAATCGAGACTCGTCACTAGAGACAATACTGTTCCATTCCTGATCCCAGAGTGACCGTTGTCTGCATCACTCAAGGCGATTACGTCGGTGTTCTCGAGTTAAAGGGAGGACCCAATGTGGCCGGTATGAAAACAAGCCAAAACTTATCATTCGTCGGTAAACACTTCGCATGCCAATAGATCATCCGTGTTCTGCAAACCATTCATTTGCAATGGACCTGGTAGTGGAGAAACGGTCCCTTAAGGCCAATAATCTTAGGCGGCGATCTTCACGGTCTGTTGTTCTACGGCGGCGTCCAGTGCCCCTTGCTCTTTGCGTACGGCCTTCTCGAAGCCATGCCTGACAACACCTAACCACAGTGTCTACACTTCTTTGCACTCTAACTGCAATTGCCCGAAAAGAAAGTCCAGCTTCCCGAAGTCCCACTATACGGCCCCTATCAAACTCACTAAGTTGACGAAATCGTACTGGTCTCCGTACTCTAGGCATCGTAACCGATCGTAATGGATGTCAAGAACCAAAATCCGCCAACGTTGATTCTTTACTGCGGCTGAAATATTCATTTTTAGAGCGCTAGTGAATTAAAAAAAAGCAGTATAAAAACCGGAATGTCCAACTGATAAGGCTGAAAATTTTTTCACTTGTTATTTACAGTAAGATAAATACCTTCACCAACCTTCAACATTAAAATAAAACCATTTAAACTGGGTGTTCGGATTTAGATGTCACTTAGTATAGTTCATCCCAGCAAGTTAACAATGGAATTCTACTACTTCATAAGTCTTCGAACTGTTTAGTCAACGTCGAGAAAGACTGTCGAAACGTGTCTAAAGAAGCAGTCCTTATGTAAAAAAATCTAGGTAACTGTTGGTCTGTCAATGCCATGAGATGATTCCGTTATGGCCATTTGGTTTATGAGTGAATCAGCAATAGATTTTAAGCTTCTCATAATTTAAAACGAAAGTCTCAAGTCAAATACACACTATAACAATTATTTTCCTAACAAAGCGGATTGATGCAAATTATACTTTACTGCTATATTATCAAATATGTTATTTAATCCCTCCTACGTCTTGAATACGAAATCGAAAATTTAATGTTTAGTGATATCAGCTAGTTGGAAATGCTAGTTAACCCTGCCGCGTATTGACAGGATTTATTTGGTTGCTATTGGTGAGTAGCAAATTGAATTTGTATAGTTTTATACACATATGGGAAGTAATTTGTTTTAATCGGTCGAAAGTTCCATTTGGGTAGGGTAGTAATTCCAAGGATGAGATGTTAATTGATCTTTTGGGCGCATATGGAACACAAATTATAATGCCACATGTTCCCACACAAAAATTCTCTAAGATGCTCCCTTACGAAGATATAAGCTTCTCAATGAACATCGGTTTTTCTTAAATAGATCTCTGAAATTTGCAAGTTGAATTTTCATTGAATGACTATAAGAAAGGGAGAATACATTGATATCCCGTTTTTTCTTGTCAGGGTGGCCAACTAAGAATGCAAAGTACTGTATCTGGAAACCTATCCACAGTAGAGGCATGTGGCAGAAACTTACTAAAATTACTAAAATCGCCAAGAGAAAGACCTGGAAAATATTTTCAAGTTTCTGAAATGACCGCTAGGTGGGTCTAACTGTAATATTAAATCTAAAAAGTGATGTATCTGCAACCTAACAAAAATACGTGATCTTCAATTTAAATTTAAACCTTTTTTGTTTGAAAATTTTAACTGTATCTCTAAAAAGTGGTAGGGGTATACAAAGGTTTCCGTAAATAACTCTCTGTACATAGCGGCTCAGCCCATGTTAACAAGCGTGGGATAATATTCTTGGGCTACAAATGTTTTGTTAGTTTCACATGGGGCCGCTAGAAGGCATTCCAACAGAAACGGTTAATTTTCTCAAAAAATTAAATATATTGGTAGGATTTTTTCTTATGAAAAAGTATCTAAATGATGTTTAAGCAAGCTCGCGAAAACCGCATCTTGATATCTTGTTCTTAACCTAAAATTTAGACCAAATAAAGTTTTACACGTACTGTAAGTTATGCTAATAACAAAAGGCATATTTGTTGTATAATGCATATTCATTCCATAATGCAATATTAGAGGATATTAACCAGATTTAATTTTTCTAGAGAATTTAGTATCAAGATGTTGAAATAAGCAGAGAACCACGAATCATAGTCATCATGGAAACCAATACTGGCAATAATACGAAATGGATGAGCATTGGAGAATTCTACCACTTTATCTTCACTGAACTTGCAGGTCAGTATATCCAAGAATGAATACTTTCCGTTCCCAGTGTTATTTCAACCTAGCCTTGGACATTGCTTTGAATGTTTATCCTTACTTCACTTTCGAAACTACGAGTATATCTGTGACGACATATATAGAGGGTGTTTAAAATAAACGTCAAGAGATTATCATAGGGTACAGATCATTCATTTCGCATTAGTGTGAAGAAATAAATGCAATATTCTAAGTAATCCAATAGTTTCCTTTAGCAAGCAACATTTTTTTCCAACTTTTACAACAATAAAATAATTTCAATGTTTCGATATCCCCGACGAAAAGTAAGTAGTTTGCGTGAAATTGTATCTGATTTTAAAATGACCTCGAACGTTATTGTCCAGTACATTGGCAAGGATATACGTGAACCTAATATTATCTACTATTTGCATTTCAGGAATTAAGGATAGATGTTTCCCGCTAAAAATCCATTTGATCTTCAAATAACCTTGAACGTCATAGTCAAGGCTCTGGTCATATTTGAACACTGGTCTTTTTCTTTCTGATGTCAAAAATAGGTGTTTAAATTTGAGAAAACTGTTATGACCTTTGAATGAGCTTAAAGGTCATAGTCATGGCCACGTTCAAGGGCACCGTAGGCGAATATTTTCAAACCTAACAGCTATACTACACAACATTTTTCGTTATGAAACGTATTTGTCGAGACATTTTGTCCTTCCACTACTTTCTAGACATCCTCAAATGCCCATGATCATGGTCAACGTCATGGGTAAAGGCGTTTTCCAACGAAAAATTTCCCACTGTTCGCATGTCCGGTGTTAAAGATAGGGGTTTCATTTAAGAAGGCTGTCTTCATGTCAAATAGCCTTAAAGGCCATGGTCAAGGTCACCTTCAAGCTTTTCAATGGCTTATTCTTCTCAAACATATTTATTCAAGATATGTTGATCTATCCATGGTTATTGAACACTGTATATCTTAGCGGATAAAATCATGCTTATAATCATCATCGGGTTTCAGTTAGTAAATGTAAACATTTTTACGTGTCTACGTATTGTAGTCCAGACGTGTCGCTTACAGACTGGACAGAGATTCCCTGAGACTTTTACATTTACATAAATAGCCCCTGAAGTTATAATTTGGAAATCGCCGAAAATGTTGTTGCTAACGGTACATCTTGCACCCCGTGATTTAATAAATTTTTCTCAGAATTGCCCAATAAATCAACCCTTAGAGCATGGCTAACACTCTGTATATCATCGGAAACTCGTGATCTTTGATGCCTTTGGACGCTGGAGCTGAGTTCGTCCCTTGTATAAAGTAGTATCATACCTCAAGGGCTTACCCAGCTCAAAACGGAAGTTCCACAAATCTTACCCGCTTAGCTGTGCTTGATATTTTTGTATCTATTTGCATTGCATTGTTCACAGTAGCCAAAAGTTAAAGCCTCTGTAGTGATTAACATAAAAAATCTTCAAAAATGCTCGAGCAACAACTTAAACAGAGTTTTTAGCATGTAATTGGACAATATCTCCATTTATATAAAACATAATCAAAAATGTTATATACAAAAATTGTGGAGTATACGCTTCCAACTTGGAATAGACTGCTCCTTACAGAGTCATTCATACCGACATGACATTAGGAACGATTCTTTTTAATGGAACACCGTACATCTTTTAGTATCTAGTATAATATATATATTCTAATATGCCACTTTAAAGGAAAACGTTTTGATATAGCTTGGGATAAGACATGTTATACTAATTACAATAAATTACTTGAAATTTCGTCATATAATGAAAAATAGCTTTATAGAAAATGTAGAAAGATATGTCCTACTTTGTTGTAGAATGATTTGTAAGACAAATTTATCATATTTTCACTACCGTGATCTCCGAAACGGTAAGAGATACGGGTCGGTTAAATGGTGGCAAAGTTGGCGTTTTATTTAGCCGTATTTTAAACAATGCATTTGGAAAGTTTTGACGCTCCAAATATGTTATTCCCGATTCTGAATTGAGATAGGATTTCAAAATAAACTTCATATCAACATTGAGACCTTTTGATCTCTGCAAGGTGGCATAAATAGAACATTAATATATTTCGTCTCTTACCCCCTGTCTCAATTTTTGATTTTTCTCATGTCTGCCATTTTTGCATAGCTTTCAATTCTGATTTCAAATATTATAGCATGTCACACTACCATACAAAAGATTCCTGAGTGAGCTTTGAAATTACCATATAGTGATTTATTTCATACAATACCAAGGATGATAACATGTTACGGATTTATATAAAATTCCAAGTGCTCATATAGTTGGTTTAAACTAAGCGCATACAGCAACATAAAGTTACCCTTAACCCATGTTATTAAAGGACCGAAAACTGTATATTTTTTATTTTCCTGCTCAACTTTTTTTTTATATTAAGCTGCATCAGCCGTCTGGCTATTAGCAGCGGTATTGGTCTCGTATTACAGTTGATGAAGCATGTTACAGTTATGTAAGAAATCGATTAGATTTTGGATGTTACAGTTTGTTCCAAGGATATATTTTAGATGTTTCCCACTTAAATTAGATTGTTGTCTTTGATGCTCGTAGACTTGGCACTCCACAAATCACACACTGGTTCAGGTTGCTGGGTGATGAGGTTCAGGTTGCTGCTCAACTTTGCCCTCATAAGAATAGTATTTACTGTAATCCGTCAAAATGTTTATCATACAATGTGATATTTATTGACCGTGTAGCATGGACATCAGTAATTATTGATGCATAATGTTACGTAGAAATCCACTGATACGGTACTGTCCACAGTAAATACTGATCGTGTCACATTCTCTTTACCGTTTCCGAGACCCCAAAGGCGATGTTCGGATTTGAAACACACGTAACATATACAGGATTTTAGCAAAATTTAAGTTTTAATAGATGTTGATTCATCTTGTACAGGAATGATTTGATTGATTTTGTCGAGCTGGGTAAAAGGGGGGCTGCTACGCCTCCTTTCCCCCCTGGGTACGCCATTGCCATACCTGAATACCTTCATCGTTCCTCTTGGTACAATATTTTTCAACGAAACTAGATTATTTCATCCTAGAGGGCGCAACATATAAGCTATTAACAAGGGTATCAGATTTTTGGTAGCTATTAATTAGCATTTCCTAACACACTGTCCTCTGAATGGCGAGCCAGGGGACCCTCCGGAATTACATACTTGGAAAGATCTAGTTTCCGTAATCTGCAATCCGTGAGGATGACGTGACGATGGACATTAAAGATTATGTCAACTTCACTGGATTGCGATGCGAACTGGTCGATACGCGCGTTGCCTTCGCGTTGCACACTCCTCGTATGTGAGATCGGAGAATGTAATACAAACAAAATCTTACGGTGGTCAACATTGAAAAATGTTCAAGAGTGTTTTGTTTGATGGCGTTTAGATATAAATTAAATATGCTGGATATGAAAATATCCCTCTACCTCAGAGCCAGAGTAGGTTAAGCCCATATTTGCCTAAAATGGGTTTTTCATATTATGTTCATGATAATGTGAATTTGTATTTGCTACTTGCAGCGTCCACCTATTATTATCTCAAAGCCGCACAACCTAGTCTGGTTCTGAAGTATATATACAGTGTGTTCCTTATTGATATGCGAATATTTAAGAGTGTGAATCTAGATGAATAGTTAAAGTTAGTTTGCTTCATAAACTATGGTCCAAAAATGTTTCCTTACAAAAACTCGGGTGTTGAAGTTTTAGGAAATAAATGAAAATTAATTAATTTATTAAGAACCGCTTCAGATATTTCACTGATATTTAGTACGTAGTAAAAGTTAATAAAGTTGCATATATTTCAATGCAAAAATAGTTTTTAGCTTTAACAGTGGCGTGCGTACGGGTATTGACTTTGATATTTTTTAAGAAAGAAATGGTACGCCAACAGCTTTTTGCCAAATAAAAATTATTTTTGAATTACCCGATCAATTTAAAACAAATGATTTCTCTTGGATTGTTTTCCTTCAATGCGCCATGTTTGCGTACAAATTAAAAACCGTTCTATTGTCCGAGAAAATTAATGTAATAATTGAACAATGCGATTTATCAATAAATATCTAGTTGCTTTGGAATATGTCACTGGCTTTTGACGTCTGACAAGTCTCTGTTATTCAAATCTGTTCGCGGTGACATCTTGTTAATAATGGTGAATTATTAAAATGCAGAAATGACGGAAATGCATTACGTATATGGCCTTGCCGACGGTAATGGTGAGCAAGCCAGACGGATTTATCACCAGAGATATCCCGATCGTGCTTTGCCAGATAGTCGTTACCTTTTCTAATATTCATCGTCGTCTTGTTGAAACTGGTTATGTCCGAAAAGGAACACCTGAAGGTAGACCTCTAAGTGTGAGAACACCTGAAATTGAGGAGGAAGTGCTGCACGAAGTCGAAGAACATCCTAAAACGGGTACGAGGAAGATCGCTAGACACTTAAATATTTGCCATCAAATTGTTTGGAGAATTTTAGTGGATTTTTTGTTATATCCTTACCCTGTTTTAAGAGTACAGGCATTACTTCTCATTGATTTTCCAAGGTGTGTGACCTTTTATCAGTGGTATCTTCAAAAAATTACGCAAAATCCGCAATTTTAATCAAGGATTCTGTTCACGGACGAAGCTAATTTTTCTCGAAATGCCATTCAGAATTTCCACAATAATCATTTGTGGGCAGAAGCAAATTCCTATACCGTAACCGAAACCTATTTCCAACACTAATTTTCTGTTAAGGTATGGGCAGGAATTATTGGCAACCACTTTATTGGCCCATTCTTTTAGCCGGGACGACTTGGCGAACAGACTTACCTCAATTTCCTTCAACAACAGTTGCCTTTGGTACTTGATGATGTTCCGCTAGTAATAAGCAACAATATGTGGTACATGCATGATGGTGCACCAGCGCATTTCAGTGTAGCGGTTCATAATTATTTACAAACTGTTTATCCAAATCGTTGGATTACCCGCGGTGGGCCCCAAGAATGGCCATCAAGGTCCCCAGACCTCAATAGTGTAGATTTTTTTGTGGGGCTATCTTAAGACACTAGTGTACACAAGTCCCATTAACACTGTAGGGGAATTAAGTGAAAGAATAGTTACGGCTTGTGATAGAATAAAAAACACTCCAGGGATATTTCAACGAGTGCGCAATTCCATGAAAAGGACGGCGGAAGCATGCATACTAAGTGAAGCGAGCCGTATTCAACAATTTTTGTAATCATTACGTTGGTTTTAATGTTATGTTTATGTTGTCAGTTGTTGTTCATTACCTCTAATGGCGCATCGAAGAAAAACATTTCAAGACAGATCATTTGTTTTGAACTGAACGGGGAATTCAATAAGAATTTTTATTTGGCAAAAAACCATTGGTGTACTATTTTTTTCTTAAAACATATCGAAATCAATACCCGTACGCACGCCACTGTTAAAGCCTAACAATTATTTTTGCATTGAAAAATGTGCAACTTTATTAACTTTCACTACGTACTAAATATCAGTGAAATATCTGAAGCGGTTTCTAAATATTAATTAATTTCCACTTTTTCCTAAAACTTCAACACCCCGAGTTTTTGTAAGGAAACATTCTTGGACCATAGTTTATGAAGCAAACTAACATTAATTTTTCATTTAGATTCACATATCATTAAGGAATACCCTGTATGCACCGCGATCCTAAATGTGGGCAGTTTGAAAAATCTTACCAATCAAATGTGATAATCATATTTCGAGCAAGTTTTATGAAGTATATATTTGTAGAATAGTATTATCAACCAGGAAGTCAGTTTATTCGACTAAATAAATTAATTATACTACTTCTTTGCCTGTTTTAATCGCTCTAGACCCTTAGTCTCATTTGCTTTGCATTCTCTAATTTTCCAATACTATCAAGTGCAAATAGTAGCTCAGCTATCTACAATGCCACAGTGGAGTGGAGTTCTTTATCATTTCCAAATATTTTTATTATCCATATATACTAAGTGACATATAAATCCGAAAACCCAGTTTAAATGGTTTTATTTTAATAAAATTTTGTATAAGTACTTAATGAAGCATAATAAGTAAATGATAAAAATTTCAAAATGATTGCACTGCTTTAAAGCCCTTTGACCTTTAATAATGTGTGGATGCACCCTGCTGTGCTACGCATTCTCCAACGCGCCTAGGCATGCTTCTGATCAGGTGGTCAATGTCCTCCTGTGGTATCTCATTCCAGGCAACCACCAACTCCTCTCGAAGTGCTTCTAGAGCCTGAGGAGGACGTTGCAAATTGAGCAATCTCCTACCCATCATATCCCACACGTGCTCAATTGGGGATAAGTCGGGAGATCTTGATGGCCATGGTAACATCATTATGTTGAAAGAAGTCTATTGTGACTCTTGCAACATGTGGTCGGGCATTATCCTGTTGGAAAGTTGGATCTGCCAGGGTGTCCAGATAGGGTAAAAGATGGGGTTCTAGAACTTCGTGGATATAACGCTGCGCGTTCATGTTACCTCTGATGAAGATTAAAGGTGACCTGGAACCATAAGCTATAGCACCCCAAACCATAACTCCAACAGTGTGATGAACATGTCTTTCAACAAAAAACTGTGGATTTCTCCTTTCACCACGTCGCCTTCTAACCCTGGCACGACCATCGTGCATGCCTAAACAAAATCGAGACTCGTCACTAAAGACAATACTGTTCCATTCCTGATCCCAGAGTGACCGTTGTCTGCACCACTCAAGGCGATTACGTCGGTGTTCTCGAGTTAAAGGGAGGACCCAGTGTGGCCGGTATGAAAACAAGCCAAAACTTCTCATTCGTCGGTAAACACTTCGCATGCCAATAGGTCTTCCGTGTTCTGCAAACCATTCATTTGCAATGGACCTGGTAGTGGAGAAACGGTCGCTTAAGGCCAATAAATAATCTTAGGCAGCGATTTTCACGGTCTGTTGTTCTACGGCGGCGTCCAGTGCCCCTTGCTCTTTGCGTACGGCCTTCTCGAAGTCATGCCTGACAACACCTAACCACAGTGTCTACACTTCTTTGCACTCTAACTGCAATTGCCCGAAAAGAAAGTCCAGCTTCCCGAAGTCCCACTATACGGCCCCTATCAAACTCACTATGTTGACGATATCGTACAGGTCTCCGTACTCTAGGCATCGTAACCGATCGTAAAAGATGTCAAGAACCAAAATCCGCCAACGTTGATTCTTTACTGCGGCTGAAATATTCATTTTTAGAGCGTTAGTGAATTAAAAAAAATCAGTATAAAAACCGGAATGTCCAACTGATAAGGCTGAAAATTTTTTCACTTTACAGTAAGATAAATACATTCACCAACTTTCATTAAAATAAAACCATTTAAACTGGGTGTTCGGATTTATATGTCCCTTAGTATACTTTCTCAAATGGCAGGATCGTAGGTTTGCCTTTCTCATGGAATTAGTTTATTTAGTTGATTGATTGGAAACTTTCTGGATAACCAAGTCTTTGGTTTGAGTCGCTCAAACCAAAACCCTTTCAGTTTCATTTCATGTTTGCACTGATAAGTAGTAGTAAACTGAAAAATTTTCAGGCAGAATAATTTATAGCGGCCATGGACTCCTTTTTGTCATATTGCGGTGAAGTAGTGTTAAAATTAACCCATGTGGGACGCAGTATGATGACCACGGGAATTATCCTTATTTATTTGTTAGGCGCAGCTATTACAATAACAAAATTAATTTTTAATTTTAATGGTAACTAGAATGAAGGTATCTCCAGTAATAAGCGTGTCTTGGCGTGTTAGAGCCGCAGCGCTTCATAATCGCCCACTTCTACAGACATAAATAATTATTATGCAGGTATTTTTCAGTTTCTTCATTTGTTCCAGATCCCCGAACCAGTTCGTATTTTTTGATAGCAGACCCATTACCAGGCCTAGGGATTTTAGCCTTCTACTTATACTTCGTCAACAGTTTAGGTCCAAGATTCATGAAGAATCGCGAACCCTTCAATCTACAGACTACAATATATGTATATAATACTTTGCAAGCCAGTTTGAGCTTCTTCATGTTTGTCGAGGTAGGGTAATACGTTTATTATTTCTCACGCCCATATAATCGTAATCGCGAATATTTCGAATATCAGATGTCTTGTTTTTTGAACGTTGCATGACCTGAAAAACCATTGACTAATCTTCATCGGCTTTGGTAAAATTTTGGCGGTTACTGCGATGTCAAGTGATGGAAAAAAATCACTGAAATATAGTTTTTCGACGTTTCAGAAACTACCTTTTCTATTTTCTTTTCGATTAAAATTGTAAGTATGTGCTGTGAGAGGTATGTGAGAGTATATTTAATTTTTTTGGAGTTAGTATATTCATACGCTCCTAGCCCCGGTAGTTCTACGCACCTACCCAGGTAGCCAAAGCACGTCAAAGAGACGTTACAAGCTGGACATGAAATGACGAGAAAGCATGTGTTGAATGACGTGAAAGTAGCGTGGGAGTGACCTCCTAATGTCATATACCGATGACTTCATAAGGCAGACGTCAATAATACGTCACTTGCTGGGCGTGGAGATATCGTCTATTATAAATAATGAATAACCAGTTACAGCTTCTTCAAAAATCATACACTGAGATATACTCGTGAAACTCTCTTAGTGAAGAAACAGTGGGTGCGACAACAGTCAATTTATTCTGAAATAAGTTGGATAAGGGACTAGAAGACAGAGAGGCACGGTTCGTTCATTATTCAGCATTAAAAAAAGATTTACACGACAGTGTCATCAGACTTTTACGCCTACTGTTGTAGTGCTAATAATAATGGTAGTATAACTCATATGGAGCACTACACATTGTAACACTGGCTCAGTGCTACTCGACTAGCGACGAAAAACGATCAATTAATGGGCCCCACACCTCTCACTCGACCAGTTGGGGTGGGAACCCTCCGTTAATGTTGCCATTTTACACTATATGAGTTAATAATCCAAACACAAAATTCTAGAGAATTAATGTCACATTAGCCTGAAACTGTTTTAGAAGTGGCTTACTGATAGTTTAAACGTGAAAACATTTCCAAGAATACATAACATGGTATCGCTAAAATATCAGTACTTTCTCATTTTTTACTCGTATATTCTATTCTGTTAAAATGTCTTGTTTTAATTAACTTGAGATAAAAGAGCTTAATTATCGCTTAAATATTTTCACTGGGAAGAGTTATTTATAAACGTTTAGTTCACTTCAAGAAAATTGAAATTTAGAAAATGTATTTTTAATCTTATTTATAAAATTTCTAACCGCTATTTTTATGTCAAAGTATACTACTGTTGCATCAATTTCATCAACCCGAATTAAGCTTGCTAGCATCAGCCGTTTAAAAAATGTTGCCGACGCTTGGGGTATTTCACATTGCGTAGAGCAACAGACAGGTAACAAAGGCATTGAAAAATATAAGCAATTAGAACAAATACAAAAACAGCAATACCTTAGTAACCTTATTCACGTGTGCTGAAGTATAGACTTTTGCATAAGCCAAATCACTTTTTTTTTAAATGGGACCTGGTATTTTCTTCTAAGTCTTCGACAGTGAACCACAGACTTAGAAACGTCGATGTTTCTGGAAAAACACTTTATACCACCTCCAAAGGATCGTATCGAGAAGAGAAAGTGCATGTCAATTATCATTGTGCCTCCTGAAAATATTGCACTTGCGGCTGTTGCAGGTCACGCTAGCCATATAAACAAACACTGTAATTCTGCGCATCCTGTAATTACATTCTAGTAAGGTCTCTGTCAATCCGTAAGTAGGTAAATATGTAGGCAAGCACTTTGTTGAAAATATGATGTCCCATAACCCGCTGCATCTAGATACATAACAGTACTAGATTACCACTTACATGGCGACTTACAACAATTTAATTGGAAGTACATCTCTCTATATTCTACCAATCGCAGCCCCGACAATGCTGAAAGAGCGCCCCTACAAAATCTTTAATATTTTATCGTTAGACGGTTCCTCAACCATCCTACAATTGAAATAGCAATATATTATACTACCTGTCTATCTCTTTGCAACAACTTCGATTTGCACTCTTAACACGAGGCTCCATTTTGGGGGATCGTCAGTCCTCTACGGTTGATGTAAAGGAAAAATGAACCCTGGCAGCAAACGCAATTCAATCACTATTTTTCGTTACTTTATTATTAAATTATCACTAACCAAAACATTATTTGTAGATATTATCAGCAATGTGGTGGAACCGATATAGCTTCAGATGTGAACCTGTAGATTATTCCACCTCTCCACATGCCTTGAGGGTGAGCATTTGAAGTTTGGTGAGATTAAATATAACTTAGACTTCTCTGCATTCTATTTTTTCTGCAATCTAGTCATGAATAAATCTACTTTGGCTCTCCACAATCAAACCATTGCCATTTCTACCATTTTAAATGAAGCTCCCCATTCCTCTTTTAGGTAGCTAGAATGGTGTACATATTTTTCATCGCCAAAATGACAGAACTGATTGAAACAGTATTCTTCGTGCTAAGAAAAAAGCAGAAGCAAGTTACTTTCTTACATTGCTATCACCATGCTGTGATGCCTATGGTTACTTGGGGTGCAACGAAGTACTTTGCTGGAGGTCATGGTACATTTATAGGTCTGATCAACTCATTCGTGCATATTATTATGTATCTGTATTATCTCCAGGCTGGAATGGGCTATAGAAATCTCTGGTGGAAGAAGTATATCACTATGATGCAGTTGGTATGTTTTTCGATTAAGAGATGATTTTTATTTTTTACATCACCCTTCTCTTAAATTATTGAGAAACACATGACATTACAAAAAATAATTATTTATACGTTTAAAATTTTAAGGGGTACCTATCGGCAAAAGCCTCGCGATTTATGGTAAGTTTGTCTTAAACATGATGAACTGTTATATACCTACATGATCAATGTTTGTAGCAATTGCCAAGGAGCTAGTAGACATTAGATAAAATTTGAGAAGTTAGGAAAAATTGTTTGTTCAAGACCTAGGACATTTTTTAACATTTAACAATAATTATGTGAATCTCTCTTGTTCCCAATCTATTTACTATCCCTATTTAGATATTATGAGAAAAATCGATTTAAAAGTATGTGGCATGTTAGAGGCTCAAATAGATGCAAATTGATAAAATGTATAAATACCAGCTCGTGAGTCTGACTCATAGGGTTATTTACTCAAAAAGACCGTGATATTCATTGAACAAATTCATTCGTAGAGTAAATGTGCATGGCATTAATATTAGATATAGAGAAATGTTTTCAATCCCACGCCACAGCACATCTCTATTTCAGAAACATATATTTATAAGGCAGTGAAATAATATAACTCATCATGCCGTAGTTTAAAAGAAGCTAATTCATTACCACAAATTCAAGACAAAAATTGAAAGGAATTCAACTCGATCAGCAGCAGGATCTTTTGTAACCAAGCGTTAACTGACCTTACGTTTTCTTTATTACTTTATATTAGGTATGCTCTGTTATTGTCGTTATTGAATACAGTTTCTAATTTTAAGCTAATTTTTAGTTTTTGTACATCTCATATTGTTAGGTCATACGAGCCCGTTCCCACTTCAGTTGGCCCACTTCAAGATTTGTACCAAAATATGCCTTTATAAACTAAACAGGACGGAACTATTTACTTCTAAAACAATTTATTTTCTCAAAAACATTTTAGATACACTCTAGTCGTAAAAAATACATATTTGAAATCACGTAGACCTATAACTAATAGAACATCTAAACAAATAAACAATGTGCGAATAAATGCGCGAAGTTAACAAGGCAACAATTGAAAGATTACCATTGGTAACATCACCTTTATTTTTTATTACGGCTGAAATTCTTTAGGGCATAGTGTTAACCAAGTTTTGGCAAAAATTCAGTGTAAAACAACCCCATATTTCTTGCAGCTTTTGTCTCAGTTCGGCGATTGTACGAACAGGATGTTGTCGTAGAACCTTTTTCATCCCATGCCACAAAGTTTCAATAGGTGACAGATCTGGACTGCTAGAAACCCATTTCAAAAGTGGTACATTATTTTCTTCCATCCATTTTATAGCCTTTTTTGAGGTATGGTACGCTGCACCATCTTGCTGAAACACAAAATCTTGGCCGGATGTCAAACATTCTTCCATCACTGGTAAAAGCGATTCTTCTAAAATTGCCAAATATTTGTTTGTATCCACATTTCCATCAATAAAACGAAGCTTTCCTACTCCTTTTGATGACATACTGCCCCAGACCATAATGGATGCTGGAAATTTCACTTTTCTCTTCAGACAGTCAACATGGAATGCTTCATTTTTTTTGCGAATAACTCTACTGCGACTGTCACCAACACCAACTTCGAATCGGGCCTCATCACTCCATTGTATTGCACACCATTGTTGGGGTGTCCATTGTATATGTTCTTTAGCCCATCTAAGCCGATTTTTATTTTGCAATGGAGTTAATAGTGGCTTTTCTTTGGCCTATAAGCAAGTTGTGGAACTTTAGGGTTTTTACTTCACTTTTTTTTATGAGAAAACTTAGCTTGCAAGTGCTAAATCCCAGTTTGTGGGAATCTCTATGAGTTGTGGACCTCGAAATTCTCCTTCCAACAGCGTCACTCCACAGAGCACTTAATTGTAAATAATTTGCACGCCTGTTTTTCACGAATATTCTTCTTAATGCTCTTCGGTCGTCATTTGTGATATTACTTTTTTTCACATATCGTGGCTTAATATGGCTTTTATTTTTCACAGCCACCTATGCGTTATAGATTATAGACTTATTTTGTATTGAAAGGAAAATAGGTTGATATGCTGTAATTGCGACATGTGTTATTTTTACGCTGCAAATTTGATTAGGGAGTGATAAAGTTGGTGTTTTCTACTATATTATCAAAATATTCATTGTTATTATTTTAAACCTATAACACCCTGCTACATTTTTATTATTTGTGTTTGATAAGAAAAAAACTAAGATTTCAATAGTTGGGCCAACTGAAGTGGGAAGGGGCTCGTAGAATAGATAGATTATCCAAATCTCGCTTACTGTAATGTTATTACAAATAAGAAAGATATTATTATTATATTTCTTTCCAGGGACAGTTTCTCCTCTTCTTCGTGCACTTCGCTCAACTATGGTTCATAGAATGCGACTTTCCGAAATGGACCGCCCTCCTGATTACCCCACAAGTTCTATTCTTCATTTATCTCTTCTCCAAGTTCTATATGAAATCGTACAAGAAGAATGATGAGAAAGACAACCTACCTGGCTATCAAACTGAAGGAATCCGTGAAAATGGTGAAAGCATAAGGAAGAGAAATGTTGCTTTAACCCAACGTTCTAATGTATTCGATGGACAGATTGGCGATAGAAAAGTAATAAAGAATGGATGAAACACTTTTATTTTCAATACCCTCTTACTTATAGTTCCTATAGTTTGCGAGTACATGCAACACGGATGTGCAGTCATACGTTGACGGATAAAAAATGTGTAGCTGAATGAAAAAAAAAGTATGCCTTGAAGATGGTCCAGAGTCATACTATCAAACCCTTTATTATCAAGGATCACGTACTCAACTGTTTTCAGACAATATTAAATAATAAAGATAGTCATCTATACCCAGTCATTCAAAACGATAGTTGCCAGTTTTAGGTAGTGGTAGCTGGTACGCGTCCATCCATCTTTCCAGTGTACTCAGTGGCGTATTCTGTACCTCGATAAGATTACAATTTTCTAAACTAAGCATAAACACGATGCTTTCCTTCGTCCGACCAGTCATTGACAGCTGTTTCGTGCTTTTTGGCTACTCATCAGCACGGTCTAGGCTCGGTCTCTCGTCTCTGGCACAACGCACGATAGCATCGCAACTATCCTGCATCTATCGGAACAGGACAGCGCAAGTAGACCACATCTATTGTACAGCCAGAATCGTCAGCCCTCTAGCGGGCTGGGCTATTAAACGCGAACTGAGATCTTTATAGTTCCAACAAATAGCTGCTACACGCTCTTAAAAGTGGTCGATTCTGGTGATAGATGGCGCTTAGCGCTGTATTATTTCTAGTTTTCTAGTTGGAATACATCATTATATCCGTTTTTCAAAGACTGTGGAGTGTATTGGAAAAGACGTATTTGATATCCCCGATAGCATTAAATATTTACTTAATGTTTTTAAAAAATGTTTGTTAAATATTTGTAGCGACAGATTTTTTAATATTTAATAAATGCATTTCTTATATATTCATGAAATATTCATTCTAGATATTTGTAGTGTATATAATTCATATATTTTTGCAATATTATTTCCAAATATTTGGAAATATCTATACTAAGTGACATATAAATCCGAACACCCAGTTTAAATGGTTTTATTTTAATAAAAGTTGGTGAATGTATTTATCTTCTGTAAATAACAAGTGAAAAAATTTTCAGCCTTATCAGTTGGACATTCCGGTTTTTATACTGCTTTTTTTTAATTCACTAACGCTCTAAAAATGAATATTTCAGCCGCAGTAAAGAATCAACGTTGGCGGATTTTGGTTCTTGACATCCTTTACGATCGGTTACGATGCCTAGAGTACGGAGACTTGTACGATTTCGTCAACTTAGTGAGTTTGATAGGGGCCGTATAGTGGGACTTCGGGAAGCTGGACTTTCTTTTCGGGCAATTGCAGTTAGAGTGCAAAGAAGTGTAGACACTGTGGTTAGGTGTTGTCAGGCATGGCTTCAAGAAGGCCGTACGCAAAGAACAAGGGGCACTGGACGCCGCCGTAGAACAACAGACCGTGAAGATCGCCGCCTAAGATTATTGGCCTTAAGGGACCGTTTCTCCACTACCAGGTCCATTGCAAATGAATGGTTTGCAGAACACGGAAGATCTATTGGCATGCGAAGTGTTTACTGACGAATGATAAGTTTTGGCTTGTTTTCATACCGGCCACACTGGGTCCTCCCTTTAACTCGAGAACACCGACGTAATCGCCTTGAGTGGTGCAGACAACGGTCACTCTGGGATCAGGAATGGAACAGTATTGTCTTTAGTGACGAGTCTCGATTTTGTTTAGGCATGCACGATGGTCGTGCCAGGGTTAGAAGGCGACGTGGTGAAAGGAGGCATCCACAGTTTTTTGTTGAACGACATGTTCATCACACTGTTGGAGTTATGGTTTGGGGTGCTATAGCTTATGGTTCCAAGTCACCTTTAATCTTCATCAGAGGTAACATGAACGCGCAGCGTTATATCCACGAAGTTCTAGAACCCCATATTTTACCCTATCTTGACACCCTGACAGATCCAACTTTCCAACAAGATAATGCCCGACCACATGTTGCAAGAGTCACAATAGACTTCTTTCAACATAATGATGTCACATTGTTACCACGGCCACCAAGATCTCCCGACTTATCCCCAATTGAGCACGTGTGGGATATGATGGGTAGGAGATTGCTCAATTTGCAACGTCCTCCTCAGACTCTAGAAGCACTTCGAGAGGAGTTGGTGGTTGCCTGGAATGAGATACCACAGGAGGACATTGACCACCTGATCAGAAGCATGCCTAGGCGCGTTGGAGAATGCGTAGCACATCAGGGTGCATCCACACATTATTAAAGGTCAAAGGGCTTTAAAGCAGTGTAATCATTTTGAAATTTTGATCATTTACTTATTATGCTTCATTAAGTACTTATACAAAATTTTATTAAAATAAAACCATTTAAACTGGGTGTTCGGATTTATATGTCACTTAGTATAATATTCTTTGTAAATGTGTATAGGATTTTCAAGCATTAATCTGATACATATTTTCAGTGTATATAGAAAATTCTTCGTTGGTTACTTTAGCAAAATCTATAGGAATGCTTTTATAAAATTAGGCTTATAAGGAAAATTCATTTTAGATATAATGGTTTAATTTGCTATTAAAATATCATTAAGTAACATTCAAAACCTTTTCTACTACCCTGAAAAAAAAACTTACTAAGTGTGAAGTATTATTGAATACATAAGTTGGTCTCCTGTGGTCTTTTTTTGAGAGAGATATTCTCCCAGATTTATAATGCACCCAAAAGGACCCCACATTTTCTTCCTAGGAAAGTTCGAGATTTGGTTAATTTTTAAGATTTGGTATGTTATGTTAGATATCTTGATGAAAAAGGTACTTGATACAACTTTATTCTCTGACTAACTTTCAAAGAAAAGGTTTTTAAAAATAGACCACTCACTGATTTTGTTAAAATGTGACTTTTTTGCAGTGGTAAGGGGACTAATTTAGCCATAACTATTTTGTGATTTTAGATAATAATTTAATGCAAAAAATATAGTAATTTCTGTTAAAATTTTGGAACGCCGCTCTTGAACCTAAAAATTTTGAAATAGTTACTGATTTGCTCCCTACTACAACAAAAATAATAATAATTCTAAAAAAGCATTTTTGATGTATCTCGATCAAGTTGCGATTGTATGACTTTTCATTGGGATGTTAGGAATATAATTTTTGTATCCATTTCCAGATAAATCCACCAATTCAAAATCTCAAATAGCTGATCCACGTTAAGGCTAGTTATTTATGGTCTTCTAAATACCTTTATACTCAACTGGGACAATAATGTCTCCTAGTCATAAATTAAGCTATGTAATTATTGAAAGACTTACTCTTTACCCTTTTCCACAAAAAACGCTCAAGTAATGTATCACTTGGAGGTACACAGAAAGCACCTTATCATAGGCAAAATATATGCCGGCAAACGGGTCGGCTCAGGTCGGCTTGCCATTGGTCGCTCGGGGTTACACGCACATGCGCCGTAGTCGACAATATTTTCTAAATAATGGAGATTTAATATTTTCCATTGATTGAAAAGTAAATATTTAATCGATATTATAAAAGAAATATTGTATTTAAAATATTTAAAAGATATTGAATAAATATTTAATAAAAACATACTCCAAATTCTTACTAAATATTTGTTTAAGATAACAAAAACATTTTTAAATATTGAATAAATACTTAATGAATATTTCGTACTATCGGGTATTGGAAGTGAACTTATCGAAATCCTTAGCACTCATCCCCGAAGAAATCAGTCGAAAGGATTTTATCTTTCTTTCAGATGTGGATACAGTATGTGCATGCATTTAATGTCAAAGTTCAATTCCATGGCAGAAATAAAGTCACATGCAAGAATTCGTGACGTCGCAGGTTTGGCGCGAACTTTTACGTGTGAATTTTGGTGGGCAGGTTGTGCTAGTGGCCGTCACAGAAAAACGTATAAATACTCTGATTATACTTTCTGGAAGGTAATTATTGAGATATCGTAGAAATAAAAGTAATATACCCAAATTCGGAGTAAAGGTAGTAGGAAATGAATAAAATCTAACTCAAACTTAACCTTTGTTATATTTGAACTCTGGTAGCTTAATCTAATTCTTACAAATAAAGACTAATGAATAAATTATTAAGATCACTGGTTGTACAAGTACATTTTACAAGAATGCCTTTATGTACAAAAAATCCCTGGCATGCATACAGAACCATTCTATTTGTTAGTCCTCTGAGATGCATCGCTAGACTAAATCAAAGATAAAACATATAATTGATTCAAGATGAATTGAAGATACTTGCTCATTAAATAATCTTCTTTGGACAGTTCCAGTATCGGAGCATGAAGCACAATTAATTTTGCTTAGCTTTATTCATATGTACTTATACGAACTTTTAGCTTTAACAGTTGTCTATCGCATCACTCATTGCACTTATCTGTTAATTTATACAAGTGAAGCTGATCAAATGTTCTTATTGCATCAACTCGATTCAAAGGGATCCAGGGGCTCAGAAGAAGAATTTATATTTATACTTTATACAGCCAGACCGAAAAACCCGTTTCTTTCTTAGCTCAGCGCGCAGCTTATGATTTGAATAAATTGCTTACTCCACAAATGACAAAGAAATTTCAACTTGAATTGAATCTATCTTTACTTTCGTTTTGCTTCTTACTACCCTTCAAAGTCGCTGAAATATCCCTACGAGGGAGCATTCCTGGAAAAGTACTATTCTAACACAATGTGGACCATGTCTTTGTGTGAAGCAATAAAAAGATACCAAAAGCATTGGAAGGTTTAAGTATTTGAGAGAAATAGCAAAATGACCATGCCTTGGAAACGTGTACTCAAAGAATGTGTCCCAACCTTTCGAATGAAAATTTAACCCCAAATGCGGGAGAGAATACGTTTTTCATATTGTATTTACACTAGAATATGGTATCTATCTAAGTTGTTTCAACACTAAAAGTGAAAAAACGACCCCCTACAAGGGAGATATGGTTGAAGTACTCTTTTGTTGACGTTACTCCGATTCATCCAGCTTTGAAGTGACCTTCTACCTTTTCTCAAGCAATGAAAACAAGCAGACGTCAGTTTATACTCTATAATTTTATTAAGCTTGAGCTTCATACAAGCAGTGGTTCCCATGAGATCAGTCAACTAATAAAATAACTTAGGTGTAGTTTTGAACAAACAAACTGGAATGCCCATGCATTGTAACTGGTGAATAGTATTATTTCAAAATTCAGATAAAAAATATCTATACAATCTTTATTATCATCTCATCTACCCTTTAATACTTTACGGAATTTTGGCTTCGGGGGAGTTGTAGGTAATAATTACAAAAAGATTGACGTTATCAGGAAATTAATTCTGAAGTTGATCCTGCATGAGGAGGTCTCAATTATTAGATTGCAGACAAGTTCATTGTTATAGTACTTTTTATATAAATATATGTATTACATTAAACATTCGAAACACTTGAAGTGTGTCATTCATTACCACAGAACAAGATTCAATCAAAAGTCAGTGGGTATTCGACAAACATCTGAAACATCGTTTTTTTTTTCTTGGGACCAAAATTCTGTAACTGCATACCAGAGTCATTAAAAGCAGAAAAATCATTTAGATAGTTTGGAAAGAGCTCAAGAAATGGATTTTACAACTAAAATGCTCTATCCACAAAATTGAAATGAAAAATAAATATTAAAATCAATAATATTTGACTTATCGCCAATTCTCATACAAATAATATTTTTCGTTTAGTCTGGATGTTTTTCCTAATATCCCTGTATTAATGAACTCAACAAATTATGAGTATACAGTGTTTTCTTTAGTCAGTCATTCGTTGCACCTTTGATTTTAACAAGCCCAAGCACACGTGCAAAATTTTTTTGGGTACTTTATGTTCATTTTTAGGATAATTGTTGAACTACCATACTTGAATAAGTACCATACTCTAGTGGAAATAAAATGGACCAAATTAAGTCGAATTTTTGCAATGAGAAACATTTGATCAGCTTCACTAGGAGAAGATAACCCCATAGTTCAGAGCAAATCTACCGAAATCACATTTTTGCATTGTGGTCAAAGTTACTCATAGAGATTCAACATGAAACATCATATTATCGGATAAATTGTTCCAGCTTGTAAGAAATGCCCAGGAGTCTCCAGTCGAAAAATGGACCACTTTGTATCAAGTTTTGCTTTTTTGACATGTTACGAGAGATATAGCATTGGTTAATGATCTCGACTATCAACAACGAAAAAACAATTTGGTTAAAAATTGCCCGAAAAAGTAACGCCGACGTAAATAAATATGTATTTCATCACAAGGTGTGTTATTGATCTTTAACTGTCTTCGCATGACCATTCGAGAGGCCATTCGTGCTTTGAGACTCCGTCTTCGGTTTCTTCTTGTAAGCCTTCCTGTAGAAATCGCTGAAGAGGTACAGGAATATCACTACGTTGCCGACGAAGAAGAAGGTCAAGGCCTTCGGTAGTTTGCAGTCCATCAGGATGATCGAAAAGAGGTAGGCCAACATTATGCAAAACTGGGTCTGTAATGTAAGATTAAATCAATGAAAGTTATGGTAAGTTTGGAAACCCTGTAAAGATTCAACATATGGGTGTGACCACACACGTTTGGAATTACGATTCCATTTATTGAAGGTACTGATAGTCTTCCAGTATTACGTATTTATTGTGTTTTCATCGAACTCCGTCGCTTCTTTTTGGACAAACCTACTCTTTAAAATATCTGGCTCACATTAACTACATTTGGTCATACAGGAATATTATAACCTTTACTATTGCAAAGGACATCTATGTCTGCTGGCATGGTACAAGGCAACAGTGCCTAGGAGTACTGTACACGGAATACAAAAACATCTTTCATCGGATAATTTACATGCCATTTTCTCTGCCGAAATGGCGGCTGCTTGACACTGACAGGAAAGTGTTATATAGTCAACGCCAAACAAAGTGGCGTGCACGTCATCACGATAAAATTCCCCGACCTAATGCCTAGGTTTCTATCACAAACAATTGCTCTATTGCAGTTTCATATTAATGTGATATATAAATTGTGAAATGGTCATTACTCTCTTATTATGGTTAATAGTCATATAAACATTGTTATTAAAATATCACATAAGTTGCGTTCTGATAAATTTAGACGCATTATGCGAAATAAAATGTTTTGCAAACGCTCCAATCACTTATCGACATGTAAACGCACTAAACCGATCTCGCAGCGTTGACACATTGTCACCTTGAAACTTATTTAAACTGGGAACTGACATTTGTATTAATTTTGACACTGAATCAATTTGTGGCATTTCAAATCTTTATAAATCCTTTGGCCCCGCATACTGTAAATCAACAACTGTTTGTTTCAAAACAAAATTATTCATTTTACGAGTAGATAAAGGCAATTTTGGTATATAAAGATGCCCAAACAGTTAAATAGTCGGTGTAAGGAACTCGTGGCCTCGTTAATGCACTACTTTGAGCAAGAAAGGGACAACAACGGGCCTTTAAATGCTGTTCAAGAGGTAGGTTACTAATAATTATATGTAATGTATATTAATAATAGTGAAATTTTATTTCATTTTTTGTAGCGTGTTGCTGCTGCTTTAAAAATTAGTTTAAGGACAGTTAGTCGTATTTCCGAGGGTGTGAAAAGTGATGCAAATTTAGAATCGCCCAAGAAAAAGCGGAGTTATATTAAACGTGTAACCAACACAGCGACATTGGATACAAGTGCCATTCGAGAAGTGATCTATAATATGTATCACAAAAGTAAGATCTTATTATAATAACTTATCAGAAATTTGCATTAATTTGTTAACTAAATTATAATGTCATATTACACATGGTTTCAGAACAACAAGTTACGATACAAACTTTATGGTCTCGATTAAGAGATAGGGCATTATTTGATGGTAGTGCCACGTCTTTAAGGCGGTTGCTTAGAGATCTTGGATTTAAGTGGCTTAAGGACAATCCACGACGAGGGCTCATGGAACTACCAAGTATAGCTTTGAAAAGGGTGGAATTTCTAAGGCAATACAATCAAGCCAAGGTTGAGGCCTTATACCAGTTTGTCTTCCTCGATGAAACTTGGATATTTCAAAATGGGACCATAGGTCGCTCTTGGCAAAATGGAAACCAAAAAAGCGTGAAAGCTATTAAAACAGATGGTAAAAGGTATGTACTTTTACACAATTTGCACTATAAAATTTAAAACTAATATATTTTAGATACATTATATTACATGCTGGAAATGAAAATGGGTTTATTGAGGGTAGTGAAGCGATATTTTCTTCGAAAACAAAATTGAGCGATTACCATGGAGAGATGAACCAGGACAATTTTTTGAAATGGTTTCAACATCAGTTATTAGAAAAATTGGAGAGTCCATCTATGATTATACTGGATAACGCCCCTTATCACAGCATGATATTGAACAAAGTGCCCAACAATGCATGGACAAAAAAAATATCCAAGACTGGTTGACAAATCAAAACATACCATTTTTAAACACAATGTTTAAAACAGAGCTATTGAGTATTGTTGCTCGGTACATAATGCTTCTTAATTATATATATTTTGGTCGACAGTTTATATTTCTTTTGTTTATTCCTATTCTTAAAATAACTGCTTTTTTAGAAACAAACCACCTAAAATATACGTGATTGATGAATTGGCGGAACAACATGGGCACAAAGTTCTTCGTCTGCCTCCTTACCGTTGTATATTTAACCCTATTGAGTTAATTTGGGGCATAGCAAAAGGTTACTATAACAGACATATTGGTAGAGATGGTAACAGTGAAAAAGACTGTTTGGATATGTGGAACGAGGCTCTACAAACGGTTGCCCCAGACATGTGGAAAAATAGTGTTCGACATACTGAGCAAGAAATTTTTAAATGGTATGAAAGAGAACGAATTTTTGATCGACCAGACATCGAACCTTTAATAATCAACTTTGAGAGTGATGAAGATTCAGATTCAGACAGCGCTGAAGAAAGAAAACCCGACTAACTTTATTGTACAGAAAAAGCTTACACCAGTAGCTTACCTAATTTTAGAATGCATTTTTCTGTATGAATTCTGTAAAATAAATACCATGCATAAAATTTGGAGGACCCCATTTGGATTTTTATTCAGTACCTTTAAGCTATCAATTAAATATGGTAGTTTCATAGTGTCATCTGATCAATAATTGTCATACTTAATGATTATGCAAGTACAGATCTATAATTTTATTATACTATTATTTTTGTTCTCATTTGAGGTTAATATTGCTTATAAACCTAGATATGTAAATAATAAATTTTATTATTTTACAAAAAGTTTGGCAACAATGTAAATTTTTCAACACACCCACCTTGATGACGTGCACGCCACTTTGTTTGGCGTTGACTATAGGTGATTGTTATCTTATGTGTGGTGATAGTATCTGAGCTCAATATAGGGGAGGCATTTCGAACATTTACTATCCTTCAGTCTTTAATCTATAGAACGTGTTTGATACATTACTGTACATGTAAAATATACATTATAAATACACTATGTATGTTAGAAATATAAATAAAACCAGTATAAATATAACAACACATAGAAATGTTCACGTGAATCTTTACCTACTTAAGGTTGCACCATTGGTTAACTTATTTTACTTGAGGATAGCCAATCTAAATGCTATTTTCCCACGTCCAACAAATTATCCAATTATCTGAGATCCCGTAGCGTCATATATGAGAATTTGTCATACCTGTTTCTCTATATGTATAGACATCGCCACCCACAAGAAACTGACCTTTTCAAAATACTACATATATATAGTAAATAGAAAAACAGCTGTGAGTTCTCATAGATGGCGCTACGGTATCTCATTTCACCTTGGATAATTCTTCTGTATGCGGGAATAAAGCATTAGGTGGCTATCTTTATGTAGAATACTTTACTCAATTTGTTGATAAAAATTTTTAACTTGATTTTCGAATGATAAGTAATCACTGATTTTCTGTATTTCAACAGGTAATTTATTGCCTGACTTGATGCACTTGTAGAATAGTGATTTCTTAAAATGTACAGGGTGCGGCAGAGAGGACGGACGTTTTTGGGATGGGTAGTACTCTCCGCCTCCGTCTACGAGAGAGGTGGGGAGGGTGCCGTTTGACTCGTGAGATCCTAGCATTATTTTTCCAGATGTCGTTAAGGAGCCTTGGACGGAGAAGCACCGCGTTTTGGCCTATGATTGTTTCGTCCGAAATAATGAGTCAGTCATCGTCGTACAGCGTGAGTTTCGTCGCCACTTCGACATTCATCGGAATAGAGCTGTTCCCTCTCGAAACACCATCCTTCGTTGGGTTGAATCACTTTGCAGGCGTGGTGAACTATCAACAGAAGACCAAGAGGAGCGCCGCGAACAATTCGAACTGAAAATGTTGAACGCGTTCGACAGGTCTCTCTTCGCAGTCCGACTCGATTTGCCAGGAAACATGCTGCTGCACTTCGCGTTAGTGATCGTTCGGTAAGGCGAATTTTGCATATGGAGCTCCGCTTTCACACCTACAAATTGGCCATTGTGCAACAGTTACAGCCCGGAGATTATGCACAACGAATGAACTTCGCACGTGAGATGGAAGCACTGATCGATCAAAATGAGATACTCATTTTGTTTATGAGTGACGAAGCCCACTTTCACGTAAACAGCATGGTTAACCAGCAGAATTGTTGTTATTGGGCTAATGAAAATCCGCAACAGTTACACGAAAGACCGCTGCACAGCCCAAAAGTAACGGTTTGGTGTGCTGTATCGCAAAATTGCATCATTGGCCCTTACTTCTTCGAAGACGGTAATGGTCGTGATGTTACCGTGAACTCAGAGCGCTACGTCGACATGATCACCAACTTCTTTCTCCCTGAATTACCACGGCGACGTGTTCCAATCCGACGTGTGTGGTTCCAGCAGGATGGGGCGACCGCCCACACAGTCCGAGCATCCATGGACGTTATTCGCCCTCTCTTCCCTGGTCGCCTTATTTCCAGGTTTGGCGATGCTCTTTGGCCTCTTCGGTCCCCAGATTTATCCATATGCGATTTTTTCTTATGGGGACCCCTCAAGGCTAGAGTATACGCGCGTTATAGGTCAAGAACCCGAGGCGTCAGCAAGACGACACCGCCAGTCGCAACGACAGCAGAAACCTTTATTAAAACTATTTTTCTTTTTATATTTTAATTCATTATCATTCCAACTTGTAACACGTTCATGTCTACAAAATAAATATTTTTTAAAAACTCCTTGTTGTGGCTGAGAAACATAATTGGCGCTGCGAACAGGATATCTGCACGGCATCCACCCAAGAAGGATCATCGGTTCGTCTTAACGATTTGGCAGATTTCTACCTGGGGTCACGAAGAAACACCGAGAAATTGGAGGACCATACTGGCGATGAAAATCAGTGCGATTCTTCTCATCCTGTAAGTCCATTTCCTTTTCATATGAGTTCTGAGTACCCTCAAGATTCATTTCAAGCTATAGTTAATTTTTCACACAAGTCGCAAAACAAATCTAGATTTCAACCCTACAGTAAACATTCAAAGAGGTCAGAAGACGATATTGTTGATAACCCATCTAATACTTTCGAACAATCTACAAAAATGGTTATATCTAACTCTGATGTTAATAACTTGTGTAATACTCTTCCTGAATTTAAAGTTGGAGATAATCTTTCTACATTTATAAGCTCTGTAGATAATTTAATCACATTTTTCAACCAACAAGGAGCTGATGCAGTACAATTGTATATTATTAATGCACATATTTTATCCAAAGTAAAAGGTGAAGCTCGAGATTTTCTGAACATTCATAATAAAAATTCGTGGCCAGATATTAAACCACTTTTATTACAAAAATACGGTGACCACCGTAATGAAGAAATTTTGTTAACTCAATTAACTACAACTGTTCAGAAACGCTCAGAGACTTACCAAGATTATCATCATCGTATAACCTTGGCACTGAATGACCTTTTACAACATGTTTTATTAAGTGAAAGTAATGCCCAGGCAGTAGAGTTCAAGGCTTCATTTTTCCGGAAACAAGCTCTAAGAACTTTCTGCACAGGCATCAACAACCCTTATTGTGACCATCTTTCTCATTTCGAATTGAATACTTTAGATGATGCTCTCCAAAAGTGTATCTCTCTTGACAATCACAGACAGCAACAACAATACATGTCTTACTTGAAATCCACGAATCACCCCCGCGATTACCAAAAACCTCAACCTCGTCCCAATCCAAACAACTTCAATACTTCGAACAAACCCAATAATCCCAATAACCAATACCATCGTAATTTTAATCAGCCCAATTCGTCTAATCAATCTTTCAACCAAAATTCTATGCACCCTAGACCTTTTGGCGATATAAATAAGCCCATCCAACAGAGACAATCTTTTCCGACAAATCGTCAAGTCTTTGGTCCATCGTCTAGGCCTAATAATTCACAAGACCAACGAAACCAATATAAACCAACTCCCATGTCTGGTATTCATTCCCAGAGATCTTCAAATTCCAAACCTACCCCAATGTCTATGTCCTCTTACCGCACGTTCCATCATAATGTTGAATGTGAACCCGAGTCCCCGCCTAGTTTACCTTATAACGAAGCAGACTGTATACCTGAGACAGATTGCTACGAAAACTTTGATTCTCCTGAGGAAAATTTTCTAGAACCAGCCTCAATGGAACCCGCACCCAACATAGAATCATTCAGTTGAATAATTTTTCCAAAGCAACGAAACTTCCTTACTTCTACCTTCCACATTCCAAATTAAAAGTTCTCATCGACTCCGGTGGCTCTGATACAGTAATTACTCCCAGAGCTGCTCAAAATTTCGACTCGAAATATGAATTCTATGAACCTTTTACCCTCATATCGATGAAAACCCCAAAAACATATACACGCAATCTTTACTACCCCTTGTTCGAAGAAATTGGTATACAGCAAGCCCTTACAATTAGAATTGCCGACTGGCATGACGATTTCGATGTACTTTTAGGTACAGGTGAACTCGATCAACTAGGAGCCAATATTGATTACGAAACACATGTATTTTCTATTCCAAAATTACAGATCTCTATTCCATTTAAGATAATTTACCGTAGTAATAAACGACTACGTATTCCGGTCTCCATTAATAATGGCGAAGTTGTCATTTCTGATATTATACATGAAAATCAAGTAATAGTTCCAGCATCAATTCATGTAGCTGAAGACGGATTCATAGAAATTCCACGTCCCAACAATGTTGAAATCAACTTCTCACAACCAATCTCCGCCACATCCATTTCAGATTTCGAAGAAATCACTCCCCCATCGTCTGGCGACAATTATTTTGATCTTAATTTGTTACGGACAGACCATTTGAATGCAGAAGAGAAAGAAAAGATCCTCCATCTTTGTCATCGATTTAAAGATATTTTTCATACAGAAAATTCTCCTTTAACCGTTACTACTTCTGTAAAACATGTTATTCGAACTAAAGATGAAACACCAATCTTCACCCGCTCTTATCGACACCCAAAATCAATGCTACCTGAAATTTCCGACCAAATCAATAAATTACTACAGAACAATGTCATCCGCCCTTCTATAAGTCCCTACTCAGCCCCTGTATGGATAGTTGCGAAAAAACTTGACGCAAGTGGTAAAAGAAAATTCCGTATGGTCATCGACTATAGACGTCTTAACGAAAACACAATCGAAGATAAATACCCTCTTCCCCGCATTGACGAAATTCTTGACAACCTAGGACGCTGTTCATACTTTACCACCCTTGATTTGGCACAGGGTTTCCACCAAATCGAAGTCCACCCAGATTCTATAGAAAAGACAGCTTTCACAGTTCCTAACGGTCATTTCGAGTACCTTAGAATGCCTTTCGGATTACGAAATGCACCAGCCACTTTCGAGAGAATGATGGATGAAATCCTAAGAGAATTCTTATACAAATCTTGTTTTGTCTATATGGACGACGTCATCATATTTTCCAAATCCCTCCAGGAACATTTAATTCATATTAAACAGATTTTCCAAAAATTCCGAGAAGTTAACCTCAAGATTCAGCCCGATAAATCCGAATTCTTGAGTAAGTCAGTAGCGTTTCTAGGCCACGTCATAACACCTGAAGGCATAAAACCAAATCCTTCAAAAATTTCAGCCATTGAAAACTTTCCTATACCCAAGACGGTGAAAGAAATCAAAAGCTTTCTTGGTCTGGTAGGATACTACCGACGTTTCATTCCGAACTTTTCCAAAATCACATACCCCATGACACGCTGCACTAGAAAAGGTACTAAAATCGATATCGAAGATCCCAGATATATTGAATCTTTCGAGAAATGTAAATCCGCTCTCAGTAACTCCCCTATTCTCCAATACCCTGATTTTTCCCTACCATTTACCCTCACTACAGACGCTTCAAACATAGCGATCGGTTCTGTCCTTACACAGAAAGGAAATCCGATAGCCTATTATTCTCGCACCCTAAATTCAGCAGAGAAAAATTATTCTACAATCGAAAAAGAACTTCTTGCCATACTCGATTCCTGCAAAGTATTCCGCCCCTATGTATATGGTGTAAAATTTACTGTGGAAACAGATCACAACCCCTTAGTCTGGTTATACAAAATTAAGGAACCCAATTCTCGTCTTGTCCGATGGAAACTCAAACTTGAGGAGTACAATTTCGAAATTAAATACAAGAAAGGAAAGGAAAACGTCGTCGCCGATGCTTTAAGTCGCATCGAAATAAATATGCACGAATCCGAGTCTCTGTGTGCCAACCCTCCAGATGATGATGACGACTTTGATGTAGATGACTTCGTTAACCAATCTTTCGAAAAAGAAACTGGTCAATCAACCCAACATTCTTCTCATGAAAATCCCGTTGCTCTCGTCCCATTCTCAGAAGAACCTATTAATCATTTTTCAAATCAGATCATAATAAATCTAGGCACCGATTTTAACACCAAATACCGTCTGAAGTTCAAGTCCAAACACGAATATCTCATCACTCTTTCCGAAAAAGACTGGAAAACCGACATCAAGACTGCTCTCCATCAAACTATAGCCCCCAATCAACGATACTACATTCTGACTGACAATCCCGATATCCAAAAATATATTTCCGACTTCGTCCGTAATACTTATAACCAAAACATCCAAATATTCTTCTGCACCAAACGAGTTCAAGATGTAGAGAGACCCGAAGACCAATTACGACATCTCCAAAATTACCATAAGGAAAATCACAATGGTATTCTCGAAACACTTAGTCATTTAAAATTACACTATTACTGGCCTAATATGCGTTCTACAATTTCAGAGCATATTAACCACTGCGATATTTGTCTTCGTAATAAATACGAGAGACACCCATATAAATTACCCCTAAAAGGTCCACTTCTAGGACAAAAGCCTTTCGACATCCTTCATATTGACACATTTTCCTGTAATCGAGAAACTTTCCTCACAATCATCGACTCTTTTTCCAAGTATGCCCAAGTGTACAGTATACCTGACAAAATGAATACCACAATCCTTAGCAAATTACGTCACTATTTCTCCCACCATAATTATCCTCGAAAAATAGTCTGCGACGAAGGTACCGAATTTTCAAATAACCTCTTCAAAGAATTTTTAAATCTTCACAAAATCGAGCTACACTTTACGACAGTGAACAACCCGAATTCCAATAGTCCTATCGAAAGATTTCACTCTACTTTTACAGAAAAGCTCCGTGTTATGCACGACGAACGCCCCAAAGAATATTTTACTGATCTCGTTACACATTGTGTTTTAATTTACAATCAGTCCATCCATTCCGCCACAGGTTATTCACCTTTTTCTATCTTACTATATATGGCCCATATGCAGAAGAAATACTTTTTGACAATGACTTACCTATCTACGAAAAATATAACCAACGACATAAAGACGAACTTCGACCTTTCATTGACTCTCTTTATCGAAAACTCCACGATAAAGAAACAGCAATTTTAAATAAACGCAATGAAAGACTACCCGAGATCACTCCTGCTCCAGCACCTGGCCAAACCATATATATTCAGAAAAATCCCCGAAATAAATTATCTGCACCTTACGTATCAGCCGAAACTACTTCTAGTAGCAATACCAAAATTCAGGCCGTTACTTCCAAAAATAGACCCACCAATACCCATCCTAGAAAAATCAAACGTCTAAGGAAAATACCCTTGTTACAGGATCGTCATCCTGACGAACCACAACCTGGCCCTTCAAGTGCACCTGATCCCGAATAATGGATACTATCGTGAACTGATAGGCCATGCTCAAGAGTTAAATCACTATCACCGACATATTATTACTGTTAACCTAACTGCTATCGACGCAACGCTTAAAATGACTCTAACTAACTTCCTATTCCTTAACAAGACTCTCACTACTTCCAACTACCGAATATTTGAACAATATAACCATCTCTATTCCGAGACACTTGACAATTTTCATAAAATAATCCGACCCCGTCAAAGGCGAGGAATTGCTAACTTTTTGGGAACTTTTATTAAATCAGTGACTGGCAACCTTGACGAAAACGATCGTATATTTTTGGAAAGGCACATCTTCAGTATCGAAAATAAACAAAATCGTATAATCAATGTGCTTAATAATTCGACAAGTTATGCATCAGAAACAATAAAAAGATATAATATTCTGATTGAAACCATAAATAATAATACAGTGAGAATCACACAAGATATTAATTTTCTTAGAGATGAATTCCAGCAGTTTATTACTCTTCAAAGCGAAATTCGTAATATTGATCGTTTGAATCAATTCATTTTAAAGCTTATTAGAAGTATAAACCTATCTGCACTAGAACAACCGAACATAGAATTATTTTCACTTTCCGAAATCACTGACTTAGAAGAAAAGCTAAAATCTTTATATAAATCAAATTCTCTTTTATCAGATAATTCACATCCCTTTGAACTTATCGAAAATTCACGTTGTTCATTAATTACCACAAATACTCAGTTACTCATCCTTTTCAAAATCCCGATCCTTAATGATCACTCTTTCCGACTTTACCATATTTATCCCATACATAATGAAGAAAACATTGTACTACTGCCTCCTGCAACTTTCTATGGAGATAATCGCTGGTATTCTACATGCACCGATGTAGGACCAAAAATCGTATGTCAACCCGCTTCCACCACAAGATGTCAGCTTCCCAGCTTAGAAAATTGTACCACTGCCAAGCTTTCCCAGCCTGTCATCCACCAAACAAAGAAAAACCTGATCGTCAGTACAAATGAGCCAATCCAAATCGTTGAAAGATGTTCCCAGACTCACCGAAATATTAGTCAAGCAGCAATTGTTTATTCTTCATGCCCAATCGAAATTAATGGACAGATTTACAGCACTACTTCAGAGCAAATCGAAGTTCCTGATATCATCCCTATAAAGATCCGCCCAAAGTTTAACTTACAGATCAACGAGTTGCAGCCACTCAAAGATGTACCACAGCTATCGGCCATACAGCCCTTACATCTAAGCCCTACAGTGACGTCTACAACAACTTGGTCCATGGCAACCCTAATGCTCATCATCGTCACAGCGAGCATTTACTTCGTCTTAAGAAAAAGAAGAAGACTCCAGACGCTTTTCTTCAAGCCGAAAATTTCCATTGCCGACTTGGAAAACCTAAAACTTCAAAAGTCCGAGGACGGACTTTCAGCTTAGCGAGGGAGGCGTTATAGGTCAAGAACCCGAGGCGTCAGCAAGACGACACCGCCAGTCGCAACGACAGCAGAAACCTTTATTAAAACTATTTTTCTTTTTATATTTTAATTCATTATCATTCCAACTTGTAACACGTTCATGTCTACAAAATAAATATTTTTTAAAAACTCCTTGTTGTGGCTGAGAAACATAATTCGCGAACAAGCGCCGAACTCTGGACGAATTGAAGGGCGAAATTCGCGTGGAAGTCGCCCAAGTTGAGAGAGCGATGTTGGAGAGAGTCTACGCGAACTTCCAAGAACGGCTCCAGCACTGCATCAACGATTTCGGCCACCACATGCCTGATGTGATTTTCCACACTTGACTGTCTCAAATGATATTTCCTTGTGAACCTGATTCCGTCAATAAATTTGTTTTCGAGTAAAAATTAACTATTTCATGATTTTTTTAAAACCGTCCATCCTCTCTGCCGCACCCTGTATTACAGTATGTGTATGAATTTTTATTTCTTGTTGACCGTTAATAACAAATATGGATTTATGTAACTGACGATATAAAGATTTACTTACGAGTTGGATCCAGGTAATGTACTTCTTCCACCACAGGTATTTCTGGTATTTTGGACCCATTGCAGCCACCATATAGTAGAAATACATCACCACATGCACTAGTGAGTTCAAGAATCCAATGACTACACCCTGTTCACCTGAAAAATAAATCAAAAATTGTATATAACTCATTTATCAAGTTACGTCGATGTTTGTTGAAACCCTATGTCTCCTCCACGATGTCACCGCGCATTGAGCGTGTGAGACTGACCCGCTAGGTTTCTTCCTTCAATCCAAACACTGTCGAACTTCGTACATCGAGAAATGGTCGGTACGACCACTCCTTCGTTAGTGGGTTGTCGAGATTGGGGAGCAGTGTGTCTGAGGAGATTTTTCGCACCTGTGCTAATCTTAGGCAGTTCAAAAGTAGTATTAACGCAATGCGTCTTTAGGTTCCTTATAAGCAGTCGCGGTATCTCATGGATGGCTGGTGTCTTGTTCTTTCCAACAGATATGACAAGAGATGTTCCCCTTTATACTTCCTTTAGTGTTGGGCGTACTCTCTAGACATTTGCTCCTCATTAAAGCAATATTATATTGGACTACATTGCTTTTATATAAAACATTTTTTTAAATGCTTATATAAAAAAGTTAGAGACGGGTCATTTTTTATAGTGACACACCTTGTTTGAGGTATCTGGTAGAAGTTACGGCCGGCGACAAACGTCTGGCATTGATGCATATTACTTTGTAGTAACTTTTTACAAAGTATATTTATATAAAAATCAGCCATGACAATTTAGGTTAAGCTGGTCCTATTTTTACGGACCTATTTTACCCTTACCGCTATATCGAAAAGTCGGAGCGTAACTATGCCGCGCTGGCCGGTGGCGTGCGATGTGTTCCGCTCTTCTCTTCCTTTTCGGTACTCGAGTATACTGCGCTATCATTATAGTGATAACCTTCTTAAATTATTCTCAATGAAAAATGATTTTTTTTCGTTCGCGTCTCAAGAGACACCAAGTACAGACAAGGAGCACTACAGCACTGAAATTTTGTATAGTCAGAAACATTTCACCCTCCCATGGTATCTTACCTGGTAGAAATTTGAGGTATCCCCAAGAGAAGAACATTGTAATTGCGTGGTGGTACACATGTAGAAACGTCACCTGAGACTGTTTCTTCCTCAGAACGAAGAACACCGTATCTAGAAGTTCCACTATTTTGGAGAAGAAGTACCACCATGCTCCATTGGAGAGCTATAAATAAGATAATACAAGTTTTCTAAGAAGTGTTCTAAGAAGATGGAAACAGTTTGCTAACATTTGCAGCCTAGTTAAATCATATGGTGCTCGAAATGAAAATTTCGTAAAAGACCCCGCAGAATTGTCAGTTTGAAATTGAAATATTTTGTAACCTCAAAAAACTTCTAAATGCTTTAACGACTTGCAGAAAATGTCCTATAGTTTCTGTGATTTATGAGGAAATACATCTGTCTGACCCACTAATTGTAAATGTTAAAATCGAAATGGAAACTTACAACTTCCTGGAACTCCCGATTCGTGGAAGGATTCTTGCACGTGTGTTTCAACAGTTGCATTGGCTTCTGTACTTTGAGGGCTTGTGAACATAACCATATGCTGAACAGCACTTGGTAAGCATTGTAAGCCACTAAGAGTGTCTGAAGATTGTATGGTTCACGTTTCGCCATCATTTTTGGTCCCAGCTTCAAAACGAAGTAGAGATATGTGATTAGTATCGTAACTACAGGAACTGGTGATTTCATAAACAGCCATGAGTCTACTATTGGATCTGAAATATAAACAAAACTACTATTAAGAGCTATTTGCTCATTAAGTCTATAAACAAACAATATTTTAGTTGCAATATTTAGCTTTAACTATTGCAACTATATATTGGAAAAGAAATGCCACTGATCCCTGTATCTTCGCCACTGGTGCACGTTAATTTTAAGTAAAGACTTTTGAATGTGGACAATACTTAAAATCCACATACCAAATTGTAGTTCGTTTTAGGTGACGGTTTTGAAAATACTAAAAAAATTGTTTATTATTTTTAAACTTCAACACCCGTATCTTTTTAATGGAGCCTCGAGGACAAAATGTTACATAGATGACCCCATTAAAATGCGGTCCTGTGTATGATGTTTCATTACTGGTCACAACTTCTGAATCATCCTGTATAATCCGGATATATAAGCTAAATCTCGGCTTTATCTTAGTATTATTGTCTGCAACGTGTAGATACACACACTTTAAAAAAATTCTCATGAGAAGGGCTACAAAGTCAAGCAAGAATGAATGACGAAACTATACGCGTCGTGGCAGCTTACTCATTTAAATTAGATTACAGTAAGTATGATATCGATAGCTTGGCAATCTAATACCAACATACAGGGTGGCCCAACCATGTGTGGGCCAACTATTACTCATAAACAAATACATTTTGGGAAAATCTATTTATGACATGTTATAAAATGTCTCAAATTTTATTGCATATTTGGATAAACCAATTAAAAAGAAGTATATTGATATAACTTACTATGGAGTTTTGGTAAATAGCTACTGAGATGTGAGATGTTTTGTCCAGAAAAACCGTCCATTCCGGCAACCCCTCAAACCGCCATTTTGAAATTTGGAGTGCTGAATTTTGTATGAAAAAACTTATACACCTCAGCTTTTATCTCATTTGTTACTTTTTCGTATTTCAAGTTTTGCTCATACAAGGTGGTCAAAAACGCAAATTGTACTTTTTCTCAGAAATTTCAAATGCATCACCCTGTATATTTGTGCAAGTTTGGATTCAATTTTTTATAAGCTTTTTTTGGCAAAAGGTTCGATTCAGAGAAAATTACTAGATTTTGAGTTATTAAGCTTTTATAGAACAACACACCAAACTTAAGGAAAAAAATCACATGATCCATGGAAACAAAAGAAAAACAATGGGCTAGTTCCATATTGCCACTAAGGCTCGTATCGTCAGTCGTCCCTACAATTGTAGGGTGCCTTTATGGCCTCCTTGATTGTCATAGTTTTCTACTTCTCCGTGTCAGCACTCTCTTTTGAGGTTATGTCACAAACATCAATTTGCATCAAATTGTGCTTGCTTGTGAGTTATACCATATTTTATCAGCCTGAAATTTCCTACAATTTAAAAGGAAAACAAATCTTTACATTAGCAGAGCGCTGACGCTGACACGGGACAAGTGTAATCTAGAAATTTTTGAAGGAGAGAAAGCAGTATGACAATCAAGGCCATAAATGCGCCCTACAATTGTAGGGTCGACTGACGATATGGGCCTTAGAGTACAAATTTGACGTAAAAACTAATAACAGTCAGAACAGTATAAATCAGCTTCAAGCGTAATACAGAAAAACAACTATAACAACAACATAAACAAATAACTTTCACTACTCAAGACCTAATCTACAAAAACTGCCCGAAAATATCTCCACCATGTTGAATGCACAGCCGTAATCTTTGGATAAATGACCATTGCATGTTTTCCATTATGTTCAGAAAAGCATCCTCTATTCCTTTCCTTCATATTTTCCGGGGTAGATGGTGTATATCTATAAACCTCTTGCTTGACATATCCCCATAGAAAGTAGTCCATCGGCGTCATATCTGGTGATCTAGGAGGCCAAGATATAAGCCCATCACGACCGATCCAACGATTGTTACTCCAGGTGTCGAAATAGTTACGCACACGGTTATGATAATGCGCAGGTGCGCCGTCATGTTGGAAGTACAAATGCACTTTATTTAGCATTATTCTACTAAACTCCATTCGAGCTGCGAAATCCTGAGGACGAAGGCCTTGATGCCAAGCATAGGCGATATGGATGGTACCTATGGTTGTGAATGATCCTTTGGACATATCAGTTTCTGCTCCAATTTGCCGTGCACTTAAATGGGGATTTTTCTGCAACTTTAAAAGAACCTCCAACTGATTCGCCTCATTGATGACACTTGGATTATTTATACATTTTTTACTACATTCCACTGCTTCATTTGATTCAAAACGTTCTCGTAGTGTGGAAAATGTTTCCGGCCTTGGATGTTGCATATTAGGTTATCGTTGCTTATAAATGCGAGATGCTAGGAAACTATTTCTTTGAGCGTTGCCCAAAACGACAACGATATTTCCCGTTTCTTTAGAAAAATTCACACGTTTTTATTATAATGCTCACAAAGCTAATTCTGACAACTAATCAACAATTTATTTGTTTAGGGAATGAAGCCGATCCATAAAAGACGTGCTAATAACCGAAAAAATAGCCGTAAAACCCTTGTGTCTAGTATAAAGAAAAGCTTATAAAAAATTGAATCCAAATTTGCACAAATATACAGGGTCAAAAACCACAATTTGCGCTTCTAACCACCCTGAATGAGCAAAAATTAAAATTCGATAAAGTAACAAATAAGATTAAAGCTGAGGTGTGTAAGTTTTTTTGATACAAAATTCAGCACTCCAAATTTCAAAATGGCAGACTGAGGGGTTGCCGAAGTGGGGGGTTTTTCTAGACAAAACATCTTATAACTCAGTAGCTGATTACCAAAACCCCATATTATGTTATATCAATTTTCTTCTTTTGAACTGGTCTACCCAAATATGCAATAAAATTTGAGGCATTCCATTTGAAAAATCACAACTTTGAAATGTAGATCCAAATTGGGACACCCTGTATAATGTCTAATATTTTAGAAATGTGCCCTCAAATGTCATGTATAACATCCCATAAATAGGTTTTCCCAAAATGTATTTGTTTATGAGTAATATTCCGTCCACACATGGATGGGCCACCCGGTATGTGAGTAAGTCGGAGACGTCATGCATATGCAGCAACATATGCCGAGCGCGGACGATACTAAAAATATTGCCTTATGTTGCTAATCACTATTGTAACTAATTTGGTTCATTATACTATTCTGTTTATTGATATCCCTCAATCAGGATCAATGGTATATTATATAGGATGTTGATCAATCATTTGGCCAAAGAGATCAATGATACTAAGACGAAACATTTCTATGAGTATAGGCCCAAAAGCATGTCACATATTTTTTGAGGTAGCGACTTTTCGTGAAAGTCTGCCGGGGAACTTCAGCTTTCTTCTTGAAATTTACTGAATTTTCGTTAAGATGTACCACTGGAGATCCAAATGAAACCTAATAAGTACTCGTAAGAGAGTGAATAGTATGTTAGCCCTTCAATGGATAAACTAGCGGGTTCAGATCTGGCCATCCATAATAGTGGCTTGAAAAAAGCATTTTCGTTGCTGATTTTATTGTAAATTTGTCATCAATACATCTACTAAATTTTCACAAGTTGTATCGAAAAACGAATTTCCAAAGAAAGGTTTTTTATTCAGCATTTCGAAAACAAAAGCTTTTATTCTTAGAACCATTCAAGAAATCGTCCCCTGAATATTGGCTGCAAGCTTTGCTAACGGGCTGCATATAACTTATTTACCTATTCAGCTACAGAATAACTACTTACCTCTTGATTCAACGAATTCACTATAGTTCTCTACCACCATGTGCATTATAGACGTCATCGTACCGCTGGAGCAAAAAACAAGTGTAAATTCTCCCATTCGAATATTTTTTACAAATTATCATCAAATAAATACGGCGGAAATTCATTTTAAGAACAGAACAAAAAAGTTTTGAGAAAAATTTCAGCTTAATAACAAATCACAAAGGTGAAAGATAAACAACTTTGTACTATATACTCGTACATAAATTAAGCTCAAATTTCAGTTAACAAATGGTTTCTACACGACTTTATCACTTAATGTTTTAAACACTCCAATTGATCTTCCGATCCCTTGAAAAGTATGAATCTCAGGAAAATGTCATATGATCAGTCTTTACTGTGATTCGCCGATATTTATTGTGGATTGTGATACTTACTGACCGTGTGGCCAGTGATAATTGATTTATGAGGTTACTTAAAAAGTGACTGACGCTGACGGAATGATTAGTGAATTCTGATGATACGAACCACAGGAAATACTAATCGTGTGACCTTCTTGATATTTCTCTTTTTCGCTTTTTCTCGTTTTTTGTGTATAACCGATTTATTGTTTTATTTTCACACAATGGATTAATCGAGTGTATCAGTAGCCCTGTGGCCTCTCTGGTGTGCCTCAAAAAGTCCTTATTATTATTATTTGCCCCAGAAAAATCTGTTCTTGACTGACACAAAGGATATCTGCTATAGTTTGCACCTTTTTCAATGGAAGTTATGAGTTTTTCTCCAAGAACTAATATGGAAAAACTGATTTTTGAGATTTGTCCTTCAATCTCAAATATTATTATTCTTGCACTACCTACGTTTTTAACCATCTTTAGATAATATAACTTTTTGGTATAGCAACTTACAGAATCAGTCTAGATTTTTGAAATAAATTAGAAAATTCAGTCACTTGTACAACACGAACGTTTTCTAAACAATATGAAAAATAAACGGAACTCTCACTATGTCTGAGCTTGTCTAACAAGCAGATGATGACCAACTTTGACCGACTCGCGAAGCAGTACTGCAGTACCGCCGGTAAGCACGCGACTGATGAATCTTACTTGTTGAATGAGTACCAAAGTGTGGCATTAATCTCATGAATAATCATACTCAAATGGGAGTAATCGGACTGTCCCGAAAAAAATCAAAAGGAGGTCGGTACTGAATATCATTTTTTAGAACAATACCAATTTTTACGATTGTCAAATCTACACAATCACGACTATCTAGCGTATTGGCCTAGCCAAAAGAAGGTGAGTAGATTTATCGTAAATGAGGATAAGGCGTTTTAGACCAGTACAATAATAATAATAATTTATTCACATTAATATATAACATAGTGAATACATTTCATTCCGCAACAGGATATTCTTGTGTGTGAGAAAAAATAAATACATAAGTACATTAAATAAAAATAAATGTTGGTTACCAAAATAAGTAACCATTATATGTTATACAGGGTATGCGGCATTATGTATTATAAATTTCAATTCTATTGCTACAATACGAGCTTTTTTTGCTCAAAATGGGTGTATATATGTTAATATGTTGTAATTTGGAATTTCCCTTAACCAACCTTTCAGTTCTTTTTTGAATTTAATGTTACTCTATCTTAACTTTTGCTGATATGTTATTATAAATAATAGTGGTGCATGCTAGGTAAATGATTTTAGCATGATATCTTCCTTTGGAATAAGTAAAGTAATTTCAGTTCTAGTATTATAAATACTATTCTTGTACAATATATATTTTTTTTATGTTGATCTATAATAATACCTACAATTTTTGTGTGTTAAGAATTTCTGTTACAGGTTATAAAAGTTCAGATGAGTATAGTATGAGTTTATGGTATATTACTTCCACAACAGATTTTTGTGCTTTTTCAACCAATTCCGTAAGTTAGGTGACATTCTACTAGTGTGTAATGTAATATTATCATCTGTTTTTTGTAAGAAAATGCCTAATGTGGTGGAATTTACACAATAAGGATCTTCATAATATAAGAAATATGGACACTCCAACAAAGTATATCTCTACTGAGATCATGTGCAAAACCGGATATATCAATGTCCAACTAAATTTGATTACATCGTTGAATCGTCAACGTTTAACGATCGGGTTATCCACGTTTGACCACATTTTTAAATAGGGTGTTCATAAAATATTAAATAAGAATCTCGAATATGTTACGAACTACGAGCCCCTTCCCACTTCAGTTGGCCCACTTCAAGATTTGTACCAAAATATGCCTTTATAAACTAAACATGACGAAACTATTTACTTCTAAAACAATTTATTTTCTCAAAAACATTTTAGATACACCCTAGTCGTAAAAAATACATATTTGAAATCACTTTGACCTATAACTAATAGAACATCTGAACAAATAAACAATGTGCGAATAAATGCGCGAAGTTAACAAAGCAACAATTGAAAGGTTACCATTGGGTAACATCACCTTTATTTTTTATTACGGCTGAAATTTTTTGGGGCATAGTGTTAACCAAGTTTTGACAAACATTTGGTGTAAAACAATCCCATATTTCTTGAAGCTTTTTCCTCAGTTCGGTGATTGTACGAGCAGGATGTTGTCGTAGAACCTTTGTCAACTCGTGCCACAAAGTTTCAATAGGTGACAGATCTGGACTGCTAGAAACCCATTTCAAAAGTGGTACATTATTTTCTTCCATCCATTTTATAGCCTTTTTTAAGGTATTGCACGCTGCACCATCTTGCTGAAACACAAAATCTTGGCCGGATGTCAAACATTCTTCCATCACTGGTAAAGGCGATTCTTCTAAAATCGCCAAGTATTTGTTTGTATCCACATTTCCATCAATAAAATGAAGTTTTCCTACTCCTTTTGACGACATACTGCTCCAGACCATAATGGATGCTGGAAATTTCACTTTTCTCTTCAGACAGTCAACGTGAAATGCTTCCTTTTTTGCGAATAACTCTACTGCGACTGTCACCAACACAAACTTCGAATCGGGCCTCATCGCTTCATTGTATTGCACACCATTGTTGAGGTGTCCATTGTCTATGTTCTTTAGCCCATCTAAGCCGATTTTTATTTTGCAGTAGAGTTAATAGTGGCTTTTCTTTGGCCTATAGACAAGTTGTGCAACTTTAGGGTTTTTACTTCACTTTTTTTTATAAGAAAACTTACCTAAATCCTAGTTTGTGGGACTCTCTATGAGTTGTGAACTTCAAAAATGTCCTTACAACAGCGTCACTTCACAAAGCACTTAATTGTAAATAATTGGCACGCCTGTTTTTCACGATTATTCTTCCTAATGCTCTTCGGTCGGCATTTTTGATATTACTTTTTTTCACATATCGTGGCTTAACCAGTTACGTTATATCTTCTAACAATATTTCTCACACTGTACCATCATAAGTCTAACAAAGTTGCAATTTCTGAGTTTGATTTACCAGAATTAAAAGATTTAATTATCAGTAACCGAATTTTGTCACTAATAACCTTTCCTCTACCCATTTTGAAAATCTTAACTACCCAAAACTATTTTAAACGTATTCTGACAGCTGTGATTAATAAAAACAATTATCATGGCTTTTATTTTTCACAGCCACTTATGCGTTATAGACTTATTTTGCATTGAAATGAAAATAGGTTGATATGCTGTAATTGCAACATGTGTTATTTTTATGCTGCAAATTTGATTATTGAGTGATAAAGTTGGTGTTTTCTACTATATATTATCAAAATATTCATTGTTAATATTTTAAACCTATAACACCCTGCTACATTTTTATTATTTGTGTTTGATAAGAAAAAAACTAAGATTTCAATAGTTGGGCCAACTGAAGTGGGAAGGGGCTCGTAGTTTATAGTTTTTTTTTATTGAAAACTTCAGGAAATTGAATTTCACTCAGTCACGGTATCCAACTGCTTTCTGCACTTGCTTTAAAATTCTATAATATTTCTTCATTGGAATTATCCGTACTGCAGGATCGTCGACGATCTTACATATAAGGTGTTGCTGAATCACGCTTTCCAAAATACCATAACTAGCAATAATCAATTGCTTTTATTCGCGTTTATTTACCTTTTTTACACCGACTGCTTCGCTAAGGCAGATGCTCAAATGCCAAGACACCGCGCTGCTATCAGGATCCCAAATAAATTTTGTTACTCGTAATACGATTCTTGAATGGTCTAAGGTTAGAAGAATTGGGAAAAGCTCTCTTCTAGATCGTTCCACAATCTCGACATCCTCGGGACAAAGGAACGGTCGTATCGGCCAGATCTTGGAGACCGACGTCAGGCGGGTCTGTTTGGCAGGCACATCGCGAGGCGGCATCATGGAGGAGTGCTCTGAGGAGCAAAGCGCGTTGGTGTAGCGGTAGAAGAGAATTAGATTGCCGAAGGCCCGCCGGTGCCAAAGGGTCCCAAGACTGTCTGTCAGAGAAGTGTCATCGACCAGTAGGACAACCCTCCTCTGGACAGCATCAAGCAAACATAATGTAGACGGGCGGCAGCACCCCGAACGTGTGAGCAATACTCGAGGCTGGGTCTTATTTGGGCATTGTATAGAGTACTTCTTAGAACTAAACAATCTTTTTCCCAGCATCTACCGCTATTGACGAGATGTGTTCGTGCCAGATCAAGTCCTCGCTAATCTAGACTCCGACCAGCCGAAAAGAACAGCTTTTTGGCAGAACTCGACCATCCATCAAAAAACGGATGGGCGCTAGGAAGCTTTTTGTACGTCAAGGTATAGTGCTGTGCTTTGGAAGCATTAAATTGTACACGATTGTTGCGTCCCCAAGCAGTGATTACCCTACAGGTCTCTCGTCAGAGAGGAAGTCGTCGCTAGTCTTCTTTTTTCCAGCTCAGCAGCATAGATCGGCTTGTCACTCGGAATTCCTGCAGGTAGAGTGCTGTCGTGAGCGAAGTTGTGGGTTGGGTTGATCGTGTAGAAAAGGAGGTTGTTGATATGTCAGAGGAACGGTGTCGGAGCCAAGACCGATCGCTGGGGAACGTTCGCGTTGATGTTGTGGGATGAAGAGGAAACCCGTCTATTACGACGGATATCTTGCGTCCAAAGAGAATGTCAGCTATCCATTTGCAGAGCTTGCATGGCAGACCATAGGATGGAAGTTTGCATAAGAGGGCAACGTGCCACAGCTGACAGAACACTTTCGTGATATCATTATTTAACGTATAACCCAAAAATTATATACAAATTAAGTTTTACATTTAACAGACGCACAGTTCGCCTTTTATACTTTGTATAAATAAAGCCGGATTACTATTATTATTATTAAATGATATAATTGTTCGGTTGATTAACACAATATTTTAGCTGGCACATGATTTTACTTCAAATGAGGGAATAATAATGTCATTTGAGCGTGAAGTACTAACCTGTGAAATCTTTGATTCTCAGTTTCTTCCTCATTTAGTAACGAATTATTGAATTTTCACTTCGAAAAACAACATTGTTATTAACAGCCGTATGTTGGCGTGTACACAAAGCGCTCCCAGTGCTTGTATCGGTAATTAATGTAATTATCTTACGATTTGATCAAACATGCTTGAACACTTTCAGTTGATCACGTCTTTAACGATTTGTTATCATTGAATATCTACACGTTATCATGGAAGGTTAAATGTAAAAAGTTAACAACCAAATTAAATTGGCTTATTTTCATTCTTAGAAACCTACGTACAGTATTAAACACGCCTCAAATAATCTCGGTTTATTACGCCCAGAGCGAATCTCGACTGCGAATTTGCCTATGGGGAAGCTCTACTCATGTTCTGGATGTTTTTATTGCACAGAAGATTGTTAGAGGTCTTGTCGATCTGAGTCATGCTCAAACAGTTTTGAAATTTGTAAAATTTTGCCTCTTACGCTTTTCACAATAAAAAGAGTTTTTCACTAGTAGGTACTAAACACGATATACTCGTAAATACAAGACAAAAAAATTCACTGCAAGTTCCATTTGCCATATGGAATACAACCGCCCATTGTAATGGGACCAAAAATTTTTAATCGTCTACCGGATTACCTACATAGAATATCAATAAGGAATATATATAGTTATATGTTGGAAAACTGTTTTTATAGTTTTTTCAGGAAACTTTATTAATCACTTTTTATCTTTTAGCCTTAGTATTTATTGTACATACTGACAATTTCTACACAGAGATTTCTGTCTATGGAAGGTAAATTGAACTGAATTGAATTGATGTGGCCAATGGATAATGGTACATTTTATAATACATAAATACCTAAGCCTTCTGTATCATTTGAGTCGTTTTGAATTGAATTTTTGCAATTATAACATTTGATAAGCATTACTTGTAAAAGACAACCTCAAAATTTGGAACAAATTCACTAGAAACGCTTTTTCCATGTCAATGTTGCGTGGTGCCTTTTCGAAAGATTCACAATTTTAAAGATCTTGAAAATTCTTGCAGTTTTCAGAATATATAATATGTTCAAAGCTCCGTATATTTTAAAGATTTAGAGATTCAACAATTTCCAGAATTTTGAAATTCTTAGTATAGAAAATTCTTAAAAACCGATAGTGACAACTGTTAGAGATCACTGTAAAATGCAAATGACAAATCTCCAGATGAGCGTCAGCTAAGGTTCCCCTATTATTAGTTCAAAGTACAATGTATTAATTTATTAGGAAATTCATCTTAAATAATTTTGACATGCTTGCAACGATTGTAGCTTGACTCAACCCAGTCATTTCGTTTCTATCTAATGTTTTAATTTCTTTTTTTTATATACGAGGGATGTCTTTTAAGTTTTGCATATGGAAATAAAACAACAGGGTAGGTAGTTCTAAATGACTTTATTGTTTTTAGAAGTATTCTCCAAAGATTAGTACACATATGCATGCGCTCGAACCAATTTTCGAAGCACTTATTCCACTCGTTTGCTGGCAGATCCAAAACGGCAACTGCTTCTTCTGGTGACTGGAACCTTTGACCACGCAGTCTGTTTTTAATTTTTGGGAAAGTAAAGAAATCGTAAGCACCTATATTGGGACTATATGGAGGATGGTCCAATAACTCCACGTTTTCTTCCATTAAATACTGCCTTGTTTTTTGGGCTGTGTGCGAGCTTGCATTGTCTTGGTGGACGATTATTCTTCTTTCGGGGTTGATTTTTCGAAGCTCGGTGATGACTTTTGGCAAACAAATGGTGGTATACCAATCCGCAGTAACAGTTCTTTGCTCATTAAGAGGAATATGACCCGCTTTTGACACAAATGTCGCGATCTTTTTCGAAACACTTCGAGAACCGATGACTTTTGTCGGCTTTTCTTCACCTAGGAACACCCAAACAGCCGACTGTCGTTTATTTTCTGGTTTATAACAGTAAATCCACGATTCATCACCACTAAGAATGCTATACACATTTTTTGAGTTTCTGGAGTTGAAACGGTCAAGCGTTTTTTGACACCAACTAACCCTGGCTGCTTTCTGCTCTTCAGTCAACAGGTCGGGTATCCAACGAGAAACTAATTTTCTTACTCTTAATTCTTCATGTAAAATTTTTTGAATTGAGGTTTTGAGATCTTCAAGGACGCCTCAATCTCGCGATATGTCACATGTCTATCTTCAATGATGAGTTTGCGCACAGCATCGACGTTTTTCTGTGTGACTGCCGTTTTAGGTGCACTCATCCTGGGATCGTCGCTAAGACTCACCCGTCCACGTTTGAATTCTTCATACCAACGAAAATTGTCGACTGTTGTGGCGCTTCGTTGCCGAAAACAGACAGTAACTCAGCAACGCATTCTTGTTGCGATAATTGTCTCTGAAAGTTGTAGTAAATTATGGTACGAAAATGTTCTCGGTTGAGTTTCATTTTTCTAATGACTTGGTGACACTTAAAAATTCGCTGTAGTGAGAACTCTGCACGTATTGTTGTGAAACTTTGAATTTAAGTTTACTAAAGAGTGAGGTTAAGATTCAGTACTGACGTTCGATCCGCGCGGCCTACTATGTTTCTATATGCAAAACTTAAAAGACATCCCTCGTACATTTGCTCATAATACCTTTTATGACCATCAGCCATGCATTGAATTTGTATATTATGTGACACACACAAGCTTATAGTTTAAGTGTCTATTCTTTTGTAGTAAATAAATAAAATAAATAATAAAATCTACTCTCAATCATCGTTAAGGGTTGACTATAAATTTAGGCAATAGAATATACCTCTTCAAGACAAAATATTGGTAATCTGCCGAAATACAGTTCTTCAGAAATACCCCGGTTGAAAATAGCAGAAGACATATAGGTGTCTAAGTTAGTTACTAGATTCAAGAGCATCTGTCAGATGCACCTGTCATTCAAGGAAAAGTAATGGGATTAACTATTCTATAAAAGTCAGCATGACCCCGTTAAATGAAATTTTCCATCTGTGATGAAATAATTTTTGGTGAAGCCGAAAAAAATCGTATCTTGGAGACGAACTGGAACAGTTAGGATCGAGGTTAAGGTTTCTGGCTATTGTTCCATTCTGTTAAGGTATGTTAATGTAATGCAAGCATTATATGAAACAAATCGCATTTATGATAAATCATTTTCAACGCAAGTGGTACAAAAGATATTTTTGATTATCGTTTTGAAAATGTCGTTCGCAAATCCTTACAAGTATCTTGCTCATACAACTAGGATGCTGCCCAGTAGATGTATTCTGTGGAATATATTAATAAGCATAACTTGTATTGACGAGCCTCGATAAATACTGGGAATTGGATGAGCAATAAAAGCACCGCGTTTTGCTAATTGCCGATAAAATCATACTAAGCCCTCCGTTGAAAAACTGCAATGCGGATTATTGAGACTATGTCATTAGAAATTGTTGATTATATCCGAATGATGGTTAAGCTATGAGAGGAAGTGATTGAATATGACTTTCCTGCGATTGCTAACAATGTGGAAAGTTTGCGTCAGTCACTCAACATCTTTAACACCTCTGTTATTGGGGTCAAGCTCAATGATGTACCCGTAGATAATTAGTGTTTAAACATTCATACATGAATTTTTCTCACAGCAGAGCTTAAAATTGCAATTTAACTTAACGGCGTGCTTCGTATAGCATGAGTAGCTTTTTTAGCAGCGAAAAACGATGTTAAGTAGGTTGACTCTGCACTTCCCACGCAACGCAGGTATCAGTTCATAGAAGTGCACTTTAAATCCTCCGAGAAAAAGTCAGTTAGGAACTTAGTCCTAAAGGCTTATACAATTAGCCCATAGTCATTCTTTCCCTGTCCTAGCGGTAGTTACTGTTCATTTGGCAACGTTGTCCCTTTCCACATCTGCACGGCATCGCAAAACGTTCCTCTGTCATTGTTTTAAAGGAAAATGATCGGGAAAATGTATAACGTGTGAAATATATAAAATAAGAGCATAGAGTTACCGGGGTTGAGAGCGTATACATATACTAATCAAACCACTAAACTTAAGTCCCTATGAAAAATTTCTGAAAATGATCAGGAGCCTCTGAAGCGCAAAAAAGTTCAAACGATTTTTATTTTTTTCATGTTTTGGCCCCTTAGTTCGCCGCCGCTAAACCGATTTTCAGAAACTAAAAATTTAATGCAAATTTGAGCGGTACTTCCCAAGTTATAGGAGGTCCAAGGATTATCAGATTGACAGACGGACAGACCAAGAGAACAACGGAAACACTAAAAAAGTTTTGGCCTATGCAATTAACCCATAGTCATCCTTTCCCTGCCCGAGCGGTAGTTGGGTAGTTACTGTTCATTTGGCAACGTTGTCCCTTTCTACATCTGTACGGCATCGCAAAACGTTCCTCTATCATTGTTTTGGAGGAAAATGATCGGAAAAATATATAACGTGTGAAATATAGAAAATAAGCGCATAGAGTTACCGGGGTTGAGAGCGTATAAATATACTAATTAAACCACTGAATTAAAGCCCCTACAAAAATTTTGCTGAAAATGATCAAAAGCATCTGAAGCGTAAAAAAGTACTATTTTTATCGTTTTCATGTTTTGGCCCCTTAGTTCGCCGCCGCTAAACCGATTTATAGAAACTAAAAATTTCATGCAAATTTGACCGGTACTTCTCAAGTTATAGGCGGTCCAAGGATTATCAGACCGACAGACGGACAGACCAAGAAAACGACGGAAATGCTAAAAAAGTTTTGATGTATGGGGACGTTGCCTGTATGGTGCCATAAGTCTGAACATATAAGATTTTTCGCCAATGACCTATCAGCAACTGGTAATATTTGTGCAAGCGGTATCGATTCTTGTTGTTGGGAAATACTGGCATGACAAAAAACTACCTGCCATTGTTAACAAACAAGAAGCTTAGCAATTACAATATTACGGTAGGTACCTTCATATGCGCATGCAGGGAGTACCAGAGAGGTCGTGACCAACCTTACCCTTGAGAACGTTGTTGGTCGGTAAAGTATGTACATGTAGCATATTTTTGTGTACAATATTGAGAATTTCTAGGCCGCCTGAAAAAATATGTTACCCCCGCTATTCAAAAGGTTTTGAGCGCTGATACAGTTTCAGAAAAAGTTTGCCTCTTGATGGCGATCGCTCCTATTTAACACAATTTCTGCGGGCGCCTATGGGTTCCTTCCGAACGTATTAGTATTCTGACAAAAATCTTTGTGAACATACCTGCTATATGTGAAAGTTCCATATCGCAAATCGCACGACCTTTGCGACGTTGTTGTACGTACCGTAAACAATAATTAACAATATAGCCTCGAAAGTTTTGTTTTTGAACGTTTTTCAAGTTCCTGTCATATAGGTTGTATTTAAAATATTGGCCTCGTCAATTACGTTCCAGATAAAAGACATATACCTATTGATACACATCATTTTTGCACAAAATATGCGTAAAATGCGGGTAAAATTACTAGGATCAAAAACTTCTTGATAATATAACGAATTTTAGTAATCCACATAATTTGCGGATAAACCCATTCACATATTGGGCCAATAAACATGGTATGATGAGCTATGGTGGAGCGACAAAAAAAATTGAGCTTTCGAGCCTGTAGAGTATGATACAGGGTAAGGTTTGATAAATTCTGTTATATGGCATTGAGGTCAGCTGAAGTCAGGTGTCTTCTTACAGAAACCATAGTCAAAAGCAACAAAATATTAGGTCTCAGAGACAAAATCATGAAGTTCGTCTTGTAATTTATTGAATCTAGAAGTATATAATTTGCCTGCAATAAACAGTGTGTTCGTTGTTGGCGTACTTATCTTTCAGGATACGATTCCTCAGATACTGTTATTAAAAAAGTGTTGAGCTTCTAAGAAAAAAATCGGCTTTATTTTCGTTCTCGAAGGTACTTTAAAGATTATTTTTAATTATAGTATATTATAAGAGGATGTATTGTAGTGATTGAACTCATATCATTTATAAATACTGCAAAATGCAACATCATAGTAACTAAATATTTGTGCTGCTCGTTATACAGACTTTATTAATGTCTGTATTAATCACTATTTTAGCCTTTTGCAGTTGTATCAAATTAGAAACTGCCACAGAAAATTGATCGAGTTTGTGACTGTCACATTGCACGAAAACTAATGAATGACCTTTTTGTGACCTGCTTGACACGAATGGCCTTAGCTCTTTTACTTTTTAATATATTACTGCTGCTATCCATCCAGCCCAGTTCATTCTAAAAATAACGTTATTGTCAGGGAATAGGTTTCACAGATCTTTCGTTTGTGTCAGTTGTCATTTTTGTATTTGAACCACGTTTTTGCTTTCGTTACACGTAGCAAATTTTGTCTTGGGCGGTGCTACAGTTTCACAGATGATACAATAAAAACGTATATATTTTGCTACATTTATAAATTTGAACCTTTTAAATATGTTTTTCACGTCCTTTGTGGTCCTGAAGAAGGCGTAAAATAAATGCCAAAACGTTCGATTTTGATTTTTTAACACCTGTAGTTTTGTCTCAAGAATCCGAAGAAATTGAAAACACATAATAGACACTGGGATAAGAAATTATTTCTTTTGTATCAGAAAATGTAACATCTGAAACTTATACTGCAGTGTTCAAGTGAATAACTTTTTCTGGCCATATGAAACCACATTATGTAGTAATTACTGAGGATAGGCAAAGCCGAATCGTTAATGGAAATGAATTTCAACATAAATGATCATTCGGCCAAGAAAACTTAGAATCTTAGCGTTTTTAGAGCATATTCCATTTTTCATACGTTTTGGAATATACATAAATTATAAAATGTTAAAGCTCATCATAAGGAATGCTAAAGAATTCTCTGTCTGAGTTCTTGAAATTGTATATCCAAGTTATGTAAGCGGGTTAACACTGGGTACACTGTACAACAGGTATTAGTAATATCGAGCGTGTTCAGAAATTATTTGTAATATCTACATTTTGGGAGTATGGATGTATTTCCTGAGCAAGGATTTGATTACTCATTGCTGGTTAATGAACAAAATTTTGTTTCTGTGAATACACGGCACCTTTTTATAACAGCCTTTTTATACAGGGTGGCGCATCGAAAACGAAACAGACGCATTTACTGGCAACTCAGTTTTTTTTTGAAAAAACGCTCAGACCCGTCGTTTTTGTTTTCGAGGGGGATATAAGTTTGGCAAAAAATCAGGTTAACACGTGCAGCCCCCTGGGCGGGGGTGACACCAACCCTAAAATCTTAAATGGAAAGGGGGGTCGAGTGATACCTTATTTTAAAGGTCTTCCAACTCCCTTTATAATGATGTAAAATACATGAGCTTCAGTTCAGTAGTTTTGAAGATTTATTGATTTAAAGCTTAAAGTAGACTTTAATAGGTACATCAGATTAGTTTGTACTACTTTCAGAACAAATTTGACTAAAAGAATTTAATTAATAAGTAAATGCTTTTCTTCACCACGCTCATGGTTTGTTTATCATTTTGTTGTTGAAAATAGCTATTGGAGCGTTTTTTTGTAGCAAAAAAGTTATTTCTTGAAGAAAGATAAGGAAATATCTCGTACTTATCTTAAATAGGAATTAAGTACATAGTTTGCGATTGATTTGACCAAACTTTGTTGATAAAATAACTTGTAACGCTTTATTACATAAATTAACCATGGTATATTCCACAGCAGAAAGAGTTGAAATTATCGAAATATTTTTCGGAAATAATCAGTGCGCTAATAGAACAGCAGAAATATTTAATGAGAGACATGAGAACAGTAACGTGCATCGAAAACATGTTCTACAACTTGTAGCTAAATTTCGGGAAACTAGGTCAGTCGCCAATAAAAAACGCAACATTGAAGATCCCATAAGGAACGAAGCAACAGAAGAAGGAGTTTCAGGGCAAGTTTATGTAGATCCTACGTTAAGTACCCGCAAATTGGAGACTGTGTATGGTGTTAGTCGACGTACTGTCCAACGGATTCTAAAGGCCCATAGTTTTCATCCGTATAAAATTCAACTGGTACAAGAGCTTAATGAAGACGATTTTGATCGGCGATTACAATTTTGTGAAGATTTGAGTGAACAAATTATAAACGATGAACATTTTCTGTTCAACACTTACTTTAACAACGAATGTTCCTTTTTCTTAAATGGCATAGTAAATCGCCATAACTGCCGATATTGGTCCGATTCTAATCCCAGAATTTATCATGAGGTTCATACACAGCAGCAACACAAATTAAATGTTTGGGCTGGTATTTTTGGCGATGATTTAGTTGGGCCTTTTTTCTTACCTGGAAATTTGAACGGTGAAACGTATTTGGAATGACTGGAAGACGCGATAGATGCTGCATTAACAGCCATAATTGAAAATCAGAATGATCGGCGGTACATTGCGAATAAGTTGATGTTCCAACAAGATGGTGCCCCACCACATTACGCATTACGTGTTCGACAATATTTAGATCAGACGTTTCCAGATCGATGGATTGGTAGAAGAGGTGCCATTGAATGGCCCCCAAGATCTCCAGATTTATCACCTTTGGATTTCTTTATGTGGGGTCATTTAAAAAGCAAAATCTATGCTACTCAGCCAACATCATTAGAAGAATTTTGAATGAGTGCCTTCAAATTACTCCTCAAATATGGCAAAGTGTGCGGCAACGTTTTGAGCAAAATCTTTATTATTGCATGGAGAGTCATGGTTTCCATTTTCAACATTTACTTGCCTAACGGGTCAGTTCATTCTTCATTTTTAAATTACTTTGCAATACATCTTCAAAACTACTGAACTGAAGTACATTAATTTTATAACATTATAAAGGAAATTGGAAGACCTTTAAAATAAGGTATCACTCGACCCCACTTTCCATTTAAGATTTTGGGGTGGTGTCACCCCCGTTTAGGGGGCTGCACGTGCTAACGTGATTTTTTGCCAAACAAATTCGACGGGTCTGAGCGTTTTTCAAAAAAAAAACTGAGCTGCCAGTAAATGCGTCTGTTTCGTTTTCGATGCCCCACCCTGTATAGACTGGTTTATGGAAATATAAAATGTAAACTATCATTAGGTAAAATTCCTTTTTCCGTGCCTCATCGTAATAATAAAAATTCGAAAGTGTTTTATTATGAATATACTCGAACCAATGTTTTGTTTGATCATTTATAATAATTTCTACTTAATGAGTAACATCTGTGACATTGATTTATCTCGCTTGCTTACAAATCAATTTTGCAGATTACATTTAATATGTAACTGTTTCGATTATTTTTATTTTTATATATAACATTAGTTGTTCATTTTTCTTCCTATGCTACAACGGGGCCTAAGGTCTGTGATTTTGGCCGATTACTCTTCCTCCCACACAGGAGGCGGCCAAAGGCCCAAAACCAGGATAAAGTTCAAAAGTTATATCTTTCATAAGTTTCTCTCAAGTATCAACAACTGTTGGAATATCCTTTTGAGCGATGTCCGTTATGTATAGTTAACGAATTATTATGTCAACTCATTGTAACAATAAAATATAATGCAACGTCCAAACACGATATAATATCGCAAAATGCTTTCTCCTTGTAAACTAGATGCACTTCATTTTCACTTTCCATCTCAGTAACGTGGATTTGGGGCATTCAGTCATCTGCGCGGGTGTTTTAAGCGATCTAAAAGTGTTGCAGTGTTTGATTAATAAAAGCCTTATTCGGGTTGTCTGGTCAGGGAACAACCAGTAGCCAGTCATAAGTCTATACCTCAGAGCGGAGTAGGTTAAGTCCATTTTTGCATAAAATGGATTATACAGGGTGTTTTAGTTTATTGTTGCAAAACTTTAAGATTCGATAGAACTTTTAAAATTAATGCATAAAGTCTATATAAACATAGGTCGAAAAATGCGTGGCTTCCGAAATACGGGGTGTTTAAATTTACTTTCTAAAATAGTTTTTTTTAAATATTTCGAACAATATTTGATGTATAACAGTGAAAATTGGTATACAAGGGTTTTTTGCTACGACAAAACGAACCATGGGCATAGTTTTACTGTAGCCGCTAGAGGGCGCTCTCTACTGTACCTGTAGTGTATTAAAATGACCGAAAAAATTTTCTTTGTGCAATTTTTTGCTTTTTGAATAAAAAAACTTTGCAACATAAATAAGCTCTCTTGTGAATTTTCTTTATAGTTAGCCGTTTTTGAGATATTTCGATTTTTAAGGTTCGATGCATTTTCAATTATTTATGATAAAATAACGTTAAAAAGTCAGTATCTCGATAATTTTTAGAAGTAGGCTGTGCCTGCAAATATTTTTGAAATTGAAAGCAGAATAAGGTTAAACGTCAATTAGTTAACAGCTAGTTTTGTTGTCTGTTGAAACCTGAAACGTTTTCTGCAATTGTGAATGCACGAAATTTAGTTTCTTTTACCTGTTTTTTTTTGTAAGTTTTATAAAAATGCCATTTTTATTCTCCAATCAAGAGTTAGCGGATATTCATTTTGTGTATGGCTTTGTAAATGGAAACGCAGCAGAAGCAGCCAGAGAGTAGGCACGAAGATTTCCAAACAGACGACATCCAACTCGCTCAGTATTTGAAAGAGTGCATCGCCAAATAATTGAAAATGGTTTTGGAAATCTCCAAACGGATCAAAACATAAATGTTCGTCTGCGCAGATTTACCCGTATGATTGGGAATTTCAGCAAGCCATGTTCACCGTGTTCTTAGAAATGACCATAGACGTCCTTACCATTTGCAACCTGTGCAAGGACTACAGCCAGGGGACGGAGAACGAAGAATCACATTTTGTCAGTGGATTCTTGATAGAACTGATAATAATAGGGAGTTTTTAAGTAACGTTTTATGAAACGACGAGTCATGCTTCACTAGACGTGGAAGGGTAAATTTTCATAATCAACATATTTGGTCGTATGAAAATCCGCATGCAGTTCGGGAAAGAAATTTTCAGCATGAATTTAGTGTGAACGTGTGGATTGGTATCTACCGTAATCGACTATTTGGACCCTACCTTTTGCCTGCAAGGTTAAATGCTGCGACCTTCTTGGAATTTTTAAAGGCTGAACATGCAAATATGTGGGATGATGTTACTATATGTTAGATTTAAGAAGATTGGCCTGGTTCCAGCTTGATGGTTGTCCAGCTCATTATTCGAGAATAGTTATAAACTGGCTGGACGAAAATTATCCAGAAAGATGGATCGTCCGTGGAGGACCAGTCGCCTGGCCTCCACGATCCCCTGACCTAAATCCATTAGATTTCTTTGTGTGGGGATTTCTAAAAGAAAAAGTGTACCAGACTCCCGTAACCACAAGAGATATGCTAATAGACAGAATCAGGAATGCATATGATGAAATAAGGCCTTATTTGAATAATGCTATACCACATTCGATCATTCGTAGCTGTGAATTGTGTATTGAACAATAGGATTTACATTTCGAGCAACTACTTTAGATTTTGTATGTTTGTCCTAACTATCCAATAGCATTTTAGTTGTAAATAATTAATTTAATTTGTTAAAAATAATATTGGAAAATTAAACAAACTAATATTCTGTTTTTTGTGTTTATTTGGAGTTAGGAATTATAACTGTGTTTAAAAACACAATCTAAACGATCATCTTAATTACTTGTAATGCCCAAATCGAAAATGTAAAAAAATATAATTTTCCCATAAATAATTAAAAATGCATCGAACCTTAAAAATCGAAATATCTTAAAAACGGCTAACTATAACGAAAACTCATAGGATAGCTTTTTTGTGTTGAAAAGTGCGAAGAATCAGTTTGTTTGTTCAAAAAGCAAAAAATTGCACTAAGAAAAAATTTTCGGTCATTTTAAGACACTACAGGTGCAGTAGAGAGCGCCCTCTAGCGGCTACAGTAAAACTATGCCCATGGTTCGTTTTGTCGTACCAAAAAATCCTTGTATATCAATTTTCACTGTTATACATCAAATATTGTTCGAAATATTTAAAAAAAAACTATTTTAGAAAGTAAATTTAAACACCCTGTATTTCGAAAGCCACGCATTTTTTGACCCATGTTTATATAGACTTTATGCATTAATTTTGAAAGTTCTATCAAATCTTAAAGTTATGCAACAATAAACTGAAACACCCTGTATATTTTGATAATATTGTTAATTTCCATTCACTCTGTGAATTCACATTATTATCGTGGACTGGAACTAAATGAGAAAAATAGATATGCAACAAATAATTAAAACGATTATCATGGCTAATACCATCATGAAGGGTACAAAAATGCCACAACCAGTAAGATAACAGCTATTCCGAAAAATGAGATTTTTTCCACTCTCAGTTTTACTCGGAATAAAACTGTGACCAGCCCAAAGAGATGTTAGTAATAATAATAATAAATTTTACTCAAATTCTTCGCGCAGACGAAACGTCAAGGTCAGATTTACATAAATGAAAGAAAATTATAACATGATTAAATTAGAATAAAATAGAAGATGAGTTATAGAGAAAGTAAAAAAAATATGTTTGTTTAGAAGTATAAATAGTTAAATACAAGACAAAAAGGATGCAGCATAAACAATAAGTAAAGTAATCGTTAAAATAGTGAAATATTTAATTATTTGGAATTATAAAACTCTTTCAGAGAGTAGAAACATTTAGGGGACTGGACATTATTGAAGATAGATCTACATAGGTATGTGCTAAAGCTATAGTTGCTCAATGTAACCTTGATATATTCCTTAGATTGTTCATCTTGGAGTCTTTTAGGTAAGTGAATTGGGGAGGATATGATTTCATATGAAGTCACGCCTCTAGGATGAGTAATGATTTTAACGTTAGTATTTTATCATTTCTAAATGTTTTCGACAAGACTCTAGAGGACGCAATGAGAATAAGAGTCCAATATAGCATTAAATGTTTGAGGTGGGAACATACAATAGGGTAGTAGACGTTTAAAACGTGTTATTTATTTATGATGTATTTTAAGTTCCTTAGAGCAAAAAATGCTGAATTCATTTTTTGGCTACTGCATACCGATCGTACAAATTGTTAGAATAAGTTGATAAATGTTAACAAACAGTCATTCAAAATGATTTAGATGAATCATTTGACTCATTGATAATTTCTAAAACCATTAAAAATAAATGGTCTGCATTAAAAATATACTAAGTGACATATAAATCCGAACACCCAGTTTAAATGGCTTTATTTTAATAAAAGTTGGTGAATGTATTTATCTTACTGTAAATAACAAGTGAAAAATTTTCAGCCTTATCAGTTGGACATTCCGGTTTTTATACTGCTTTTTTTTAATTCACTAGCGCTCTAAAAATGAATATTTCCGCCGCAGTAAAGAATCAACGTTGGCGGATTTTGGTTCTTGACATCCTTTACGATCGGTTACGATGCCTAGAGTACGGAGACCTGTACGATTTCGTCAACTTAGTGAGTTTGATAGGGGCCGTATAGTGGGACTTCGGGAAGCTGGACTTTCTTTTCGGGCAGTTGCAGTTAGAGTGCAAAGAAGTGTAGACACTGTGGTTAGGTGTTGTCAGGCATGGCTTCGAGAAGGCCGTACGCAAAGAGCAAGGGGCACTGGACGCCGCCGTAGAACAACAGACCGTGAAGATCGCCGCCTAAGATTATTGGCCTTAAGGGACCGTTTCTCCACTACCAGGTCCATTGCAAATGAATGGTTTGCAGAACACGGAAGACCTATTGGCATGCGAAGTGTTTACCGACGAATGAGAGGTTTTGGCTTGTTTTCATACCGGCCACACTGGGTCCTCCCTTTAACTCGAGAACACCGACGTAATCGCCTTGAGTGGTGCAGACAACGGTCACTCTGGGATCAGGAATGGAACAGTATTCTCTTTAGTGACGAGTCTCGATTTTGTTTAGGCATGCACGATGGTCGTGCCAGGGCTAGAAGGCGACGTGGTGAAAGGAGGAATCCACAGTTTTTTGTTGAAAGACATGTTCATCACACTATTGGAGTTATGGTTTGGGGTGCTATAGCTTATGGTTCCAGGTCACCTTTAATCTTCATCAGAGGTAACATGAACGCGCAGCGTTATATCCACGAAGTTCTAGAACCCCATCTTTTACCATATCTTGACACCCTAGCAGATCCAACTTTCCAACAAGATAATGCCAGACCACATGTTGCAAGAGTCACAATAGACTTCTTTCAACATAATGATGTCACATTGTTACCATGGTCACCAAGATCTCCCGACTTATCCCCAATTGAGCACGTGTGGGATATGATGGGTAGGAGATTGCTCAACTTGCAATGTCCTCCTCAGACTCTAGAAGCACTTCGAGAGGAGTTGGTGGTTGCCTGGAATGAGATACCACAGGAGCACATTGACCACCTGATCAGAAGCATGCCTAGGCGCGTTGGAGAATGCGTAGCACATCAGGGTGCATCCACACATTATTAAAGGTCAAAGGGCTTTAAAGCAGTGCAATCATTTTGAAATTTTTATCATTTACTTATTATGCTTCATTAAGTACTTATACAAAATTTTATTAAAATAAAACCATTTAAACTGGGTGTTCGGATTTATATGTCACTTAGTATATCACCTTAAAGGCTGTTATCAACGTGAATTTCATCAATGGAGGTGACAAATCGATGGTATGTATTGTTTTACACTTTTGCCTATAAAAGCACACAATACCAGTCTTTTCAACCTTAGAAGTCAAGTTCAATTCGACAATAGTCTGTAAGGAATGTTCGCAATTACTATGGAAGCTAAACTGAATTTTTTTTTTTTTTTATACTCCAACTACCACGAAGGCCTAAGGCCTAAGCACCCATTGGGTACCGTGGGGCTATGGGGGATACATGGGTACATGGGAAAGGGGGGACGCCACACGGACTCTGGCGAGGGAACACGTGTGCATGCAACATGCACACATTCTGGCTCCGCCTACGAGAACCGCCGGGTGGTACCTCCGCGTTCGACAGTCAGAGACCATCTACCACCTACGGACAATCACAACATCCATGGCCAAGAGAAACATTTCTCCTGGGACGGGACTCGAACCCGCACAGCACACGGCGGCCGATCAGGAGACCGAAGAGTCTACTACTGCGGCCACCGCTGCTGCCTAAAACAAACACACAACATCCATGGCGAAGGCGAGATTCGAACTCGCGGCCCGGCCGGCCGGCTGATCAGTAGCACGACACTCTGACCCACGCGGCCAACCGAGGCCCCCCTCAATCTAGGTTGGTTCAATATGGAAGCTTTCAGGAGAAATAGTACCTTCGATAGCATGCTACTTTGGAACTTAAATTAAAGATACTCTAT
>CAVLJG010000001.1:26529943-26660494 GCA_963669975.1 Acanthoscelides obtectus
CTCAGTAACTGTTGATAATTTCAATCTATACTATGGACCCAGATGTACGGTCATCACATTAGCCATAAAACAGAGTGTCAAGTAACCGTTATAAATTTAGCGTCAGCAATTTTGCGACGGTTTTTAATAAGTTGTAGTCCTGACTTGTGAATTAACGGATCAGTATGCCGTTTCACTTCAAAGGAATCCAGGATTTCATTTATCGCTTACAAAGTAATTTTTTCAGCAACCTCAAAACGAGGCTTCCGGTTACATAGCAGTTGCTTTCGATAAGTGCACACAGCTTAAGTGGAAAGTCAAGTTGACGTTGGTATTTTACTCTCCAGTTATTATAACTTGACAGTTAACTATCAGCTGCCCGTATATTCTTTTTTCAGCTTCTGGTTAACTAACCGGTAATTGATGGTAAGGCAACGCTGCTTTTGTGCTTGAACTGTCATGTTGTGTGCATTTTGTGGCGTTCGATGCTTCTGTCTCATGTGGTTCGAGGCAACTCATGCCATTGTGAAGTCAAAAAGGTTAGGCATTGCGGTTTAATTACAGCTTGCTAGTCAATCCACAGATGGTCCTCTTGGTTAAAGCTAACTAGTGTTTTAAGATAAACTTGATTTGAAAAGCGCTCTGAAAGTTAACTACTCGGTTTGCAGTAAAATTAGTTAACTTACTATTACTTACTACTAAAACATGACCATACGCTATAGGCCCAGCTTGATTACTAACCAGAAGTTAACTCTCAAAAAGAGTCTTTCAATGTCAATTTTGTCCTAAAGCGGTGGTTATTGTATGGGATGACTACAAAGTTGTAGCTAATGTCTAGCCTAATGTGCTTGACAGCGTCATACATCTAACTTGCTGTGGATATCACAAGATACAAATACCGAAGCTCACGAACCGCATAGAACACGATAATTCAAGCATAAGTTAAAAAACGAATTCACAGACAGATAGTTAACTTTCAAACCTTAGTTACCAAAATTGAAATGCAATCAGCGATTGAAAAGCCAGAGTAACTGAACTATTTTTTGTTAAGGTGTGAATAGTATCGAGTTCAGTTTCTTGATTCTAAATACAATTTCATCATATTCTTTTGTCAGAATAAAAAGTGAATCTATACCTCGTTCAGCCACTATGAGAAATTTAAGAGTGGAATTTGACTAAAATCTAAGGTTCAAGCGACATATTAATAAAGCTCATGTTTTTCTGAAAGTCCTATAGGCTCATCGGTATGTCCTCCCTGTTCAACTTGAATATGCGACTTCAACGTGAGTTGCTTGCATGTAATCTTTTTTAAAAAAATCTTTTTTTAAGCAACTACCATATTTATTCAATAGGATAACCGATGTTTATATTTGCGGTTTCGGAGCTTTATATCACCTCCTCATCAAACCTCCCATTTTTATAGATCTTTCTGATAAAACATTTATCGCCTTTATGATCAAATTCCCAATGACTTGAAAATTCTGCATCCAAACCAGTTACAACTCAAATATAAAAAAATATTTTTGAAGAGATTGCGATCAAAATAGTGATCATTAATTTTTTATACTATCAATCACATTTTTATTTCGGGGCATTTTAAGGTAGACCTTTTCTTCATAAATGTGTAATTGGTACAGGGCTGAACTTAGATCATATTTAAATGATGGCAGCTTTTTTTCTCACATATAATAATAATAATAATAACATATAATAATAATAATAATAATAATAATAATAACATACAACAATTGACATTGATAAGTGACTAAACTTTGAGAATCGAATCCGTGGAGTGTAACCATGACGGTATTTTCTAAGTCAACCGTACATCCTAATACGCAGCTGACCTTCTTGAACGATCTATTACTATAGATTTATATGTTTTTAGTGATAACATTATTTAGAGTATAATTCCAAAATTCATATGGAATATTATTGATGTTTTCAAATTTGTTGGGTTCATTCAAAAGATATTCTGGCTTCTTATTCACTAAAATTTTATGAACCAAACATAAAGTTTGGTATTTTCTGTGATTCTCCATGTTCATTTTACCATTCTCTTTGTACACATGGCTTATATGATCATATTTAGGTATACCTAGATAAAAACGGTAACAAGAATTATGTAGCCGTTCTATTTTGCTGCAATTGTCTTTTCACCAAAACAGTATGTTGCCAAACATTATTATATGTTCATTTGAATCAGTGAAACTTTCATAATGGAGATTGATAGTCTTTGGGCCGTTGCTTCTAGGAAGCCTTTACGGCCTGCTTGATTTCCATAGTTTTTCCTCTCCTTCAGAAAGGAAGGGGTATTTCTAGATTTCTACTATTTCGTGTCAGCGCTCGATTTTGAGGATTGACTGTTAAAAATATCTATTTGCATCAAATTATTCATGCTATTGATTATAACATGTTTTATCAGCCTGAGATTTCTCAAAATTTAAAAAGGAAACATAACCTCACAAGGAGAGCAGGAGAGCGCTGACGTTGACATGAAACAGTAGAAAGACTATGACAATCAAGGAGGCCATAAAGGCATCCTACAATCCTAACGATACGGCCATAAGTGTCAGTCTTAGTGCTAAAAACAAATTAATGAGCTTAAAAAATTACCTTATTTTTCCAGCAAACCGAGATAAAAGAAGAAAATCGAAAAACAATCTTTGCGCCGATCGGAAAGTTCGCTGGCCACGCTACACCGAGTTGCACCGCACGTTACAGCAACTTTCCTTGGCGGTCGTACTATCTTCACTTTCTTCGTCCTCGCGGGTCGACCACTGCGGTACTGCGTCATGCGCGACAATGGTACCTGTCCGATTCGCGAAAAGCGCCTTTCACCGACATGGCACCTCCACAACAACTCCAATATAGTACAGTGGACGGAATGGCAATTCAGTGGTAACGGACATCAAGACATTGTGGGTTTAATGGTGAATAGAAAGTAGCAATTTGGGAAAGGAGGAAGTACGATAAAAACTTCAGCTCAAAGCTCTTGAAATAATAATAATAATAATAATAATAATATTTATTCACTCAATGTACAAAGATAACAAACAATATGAGTAAATAAATATAAAATCAAAACAGGCCCAATAGAAGGCATCGCCTGTACATGGATCAATAATTTAAGTTGAAACTGTAGAAGGCAAATGACAAAAAAGGACAAAAATTAGCTACAGTAGATTATGTATTTAGTTGATGTTCGTATTTATGAGTTTATGAATTTGAGTCCTAGATATAGAATGTAGCCACTTTTTTAAATTTCTTTTGAAACAATTTCCGAAACGTAAATCTTTTAAGTCTTTAGGTATAATTTCATAAAATTTAGGCGCTAAATAGAGATATGATCGCTGCATTATAGATTTATGCGGTTGAGGAACTACTGTGCCACGAATTTTGTACCTGGTATAATGATTATGTTTAATTTTTTGGTCGGTGTTTACAAATTTATGGTAGTGAGTGATACTGTGTAAGAAATAAAGCTGTCTTATATCATACATTCGAACATCTGCGTATAATTTTTCAGTGGGATAAAGTTTCGGTTTTTTAAATATCATTTTTAGAATACTTTTTTGAAAAACATCTAAATTATAGATATGTGAGGAACATGCAGCTCCCCATGCTAATATACCATATGTGAGATGAGGCTCAATCAGTGCATGGTATAATGTTCGAAGATATTTTTCTGTCAATATATTCCCAAGGTATTTAATTTTGTAGGATACAAATCTAACTTTCTTTAAAATATAATTGACATGGATGTCCCATCGTAAGTGAGGATCCAAGACCACTCCAAGGTATTTTATGTTGGGCACTCTATTAATTTGCATTTTTTGATCATTAATATTGAAGGAGAAATTTGTGTAATTTGGCAGATGTCTAGCATAAGATCCAAATGGTAAAAAATGTGTTTTAGAGTAGTTAATGCTTAATTTTCTACTGTTAAACCACTGAATAATTTTGATAAAATCATTTTCAATTACATTTTTCAGATCAGACCAGTCAGTGCCTTCATATAATATTGCAGTATCATCTGCAAAACTAGTTATTTTGCCAACACAATTAATTTGGAAAATATCATTTAAATATATATTGAATAACAGCGGACCTAAGACAGTTCCTTGTGGGACACCACACTCAATATACATTTTTTTACTAAATGATCCTGATATCTGCACAGATTGTGGGCGATTTGACAAATAACTTTCGATCAGTGAGTACGCGTTTCCTCTGAAACCAATTCTCTCCAATGCTTCTTATAATAATTTGTGATTAACTGTGTCGAAAGCTTTCTTTAAATCAACAAAAATGCAGATCTCGTAAATGATGCAAAGTTATGACACAAGAGCGTTCTGCGTAAGTCAATGAATTTATAGTTTGAGCAGCTAAAAAAAACTCGATTTAGTTGCAAATTGAAGTAAAAAGTGCTGGATGTTAAATTTGCTTAGTTGCCATTTACAAAATTGGAGTTATTATGATAATATAGTTAGTCAAATAACTGTAGAAGTTTTGTTAGATAATTGAAAGATTTTAAAAATGTTAATGAATTTATTTGTTGAAATTATGAGCAACATGCAGTGTACCTGTACAGTTCATAGATATTGAGTATTGTCTTGTTATTCTTGGGGCCAGTGTTTGCAAATACTGATTGGGGAATTATTGTTAAAACTGGTTATACATTTTGTATTATTTTGTTTAAATAAATTATTTCAAAAAAAATTGCATGCACCCCAAGCTTTTTTACTATAATTTATTTTTTTGTTAAGAACTTATTTTTTAAATTGATCTTGTTCCGAATTAAATAGTCGTACTTGATTATTTATTGGACTTTTTATTGCAGTAGCACCAAATGTCTTATACAGGGTGTTTCAGAACTAAGGGATCAAACTTCTAGGGTTATTCAGTGTAACAGTAGAAAACATTTGAGTCATGGGGTCCCATATCCGGAAAAGTACCACTACGGCACTGCGGCCCTAAGACGCGTTAAAATTTAGAAAGAGGGTGAATTGCCTAAATAGGATTTTTGATTTTTTACATGATATCGTCACAACAATTGTTCAAAATGTCTTCCGCCAGCCTGAATACTCCGATTTAAACATCGTACATGATTTCGGCGGTTTTGACTAAAAATTTGATACTCGTTTTGAATGATTTCAAATGCTGCTGTAATTCGTCCAATTAAGTGTTGCTCTGTTTCTACTGGAGTTTCATAAACCAAAGACGTTACATGTCCCCACAGGAAAAAATCTAGCGACTTTAAATCGGGTGACCTAGGAGGCCAAGACACTGCTCCACCTCTGGCAATCCAACGGTGTCCAAACCGCTGAGCCAAATACTCACGTACTTGTACAGCATAGTGAGCCGGCGCTCCATCATGCTGAAACCACATTTGCTGCCGAACGTTCAATGGAACATTTTCAAGAAGTTCTGGAAGAACTTCCTCCAAGAAACGCCGGTAAATAGGTCCTGTTAACCGTTCCGGTAGAAGGTATGGCCCAATCAAATAATCATCAACAATGCCTGCCCATACGTTGACAGACCAGCGTTGCTGATGTTTTCTAGAAAAAATTGCATGGGGATTTTCTTTTTTCCAAACGTGGCTATTCCCACTGTTAAAAATACCATCTCTTGTGAAAGAGGCTTCATCGGTCCATAATGCATAACGTAAAAATTTTGGTTGTGCAGCGATTTGATGAAGAAGCCATTGAGAAAATTGAACTCTAGGATGATAATAGGCTGTCAATCCTTGAACTTTCTGGATGTGGCACCCGCCAGACGGAAGCGTTACTCGTATTCATATCCTCAGCAATGTGACGTGCGCTACTTGATGGTTTGTTGGTTTTAAACATGCCTGTCTCGGAGAGCCGCCGATGAATAGCAATAACCTTTTTGTATCTCGGATGCTGTCGTTCGCGATAACGTCCTTGGTACAACTGCGCTGCTGCTCGTGCATTGCAGCTTGTTGCTCCGTATGTCAAATGCATATCCGTCAATTTTTGATTGGTAAAGTTTTCCATTAGCAACAATTAATTTTTGTTAAATTCTTCCAAACTTCACAAATACGATAGCACGACTAAGGCGATATTGAATGCAGCTACAAAAAACAATACCTGTTATCGTTTTTAATGATAACACACAATCGCCGGATATGGGTCCCTATACTCAAATGTTTTCTACTGTTATACTGAATAACCCCTACATGTTTGATCCCATAGTTCTGAAACACCCTGTACTTGAAACTTATTTTCTACTCGTTAGTTACATTTTCTATTTAAAAGTGTAGTAGTTCTTCAAACTGTAATTAGTTTTTTGAATTTTTAGTATCCGATTTTTGATATATTTCATATTTGACAATAAATCTGAATTTAGTTCGCATTTTTTTTCAAAATAAAAATTTTCTTTCCAAATTCGGTAGGTATATATTTTTTCAGAATTTCTGAATTATATTGCCAATTTTAAAATCCAAAATTTCCGAATCATTTCAAATTTCGAAATTTTCATTCTTTTTTAATTTCAAAATTCAAATTTCTTGATAAATGTTCAAGTTCGATTTGTTCTCGAAGATTATTGTCCTGTCTACGGCACTTGATTCCTTTTCAAAATGTATCATACTTGGTGAAAATTAGATTGAAAGATTATATTAAATACAAGCAGCACGTCTGTTGACTTAGTTGTTTATTCGTATTGACAGTTTACAGTGCGAACTATGGCATCATTGTCACTTAGTGAGATAAGGGCAATTTTACGGTATAACTTTAAGCGTGGTTTAAGCATAGACCACTGATTAGAAGAAATAACGCGTGTATTAAAAAAATTATTTTCCTCATCCTACGACTATATTCAGAGTATTCCAAAGGGGGAATTTCACTCTGGGGGGCGCTGAGAAGGAAGGAGGACCGCGAACGTCAGTAATAGGAGAAAACATTTCTGCTGTGAGGAAAATGCTTGACGAACACCGGAGGGTGATATACCAACAGATAGAGGAGACCTTACACCTTCATGCACCAGCAATTCATTCAATTCTGCATGACCATCCACACGTAAGGAAACTTTGTTCTCTCTGGGTACCGCATAGTCTGACGGAAGAGCAGAAGACTCGTCGTACGACTTGGTGCCGAAAGATGCTGAGAATGTCTGATAAGTGGCAATCTCGGTATGTGAACAGCATCGTGATAGGTGACGAGACTTGGCTCTATTATTACGATGTGCCGAACAAGGCTCAAAACAAAGTTTGGGTCTTTGATGGTGAGGCACGCCCATAGCTGTCGGAAAATCGCGATCTGTTAAGAAAAAAATGATAGCTGTATTTTCCAAATCGAGCGGGTTTGTGGAGCGTGTTGTTTTGGACACACAGAAGACAATCACAGTGTCTGCCTAAAGTCATAGAGTCTATGAAAAACCTACAGCCAAAGTTAAGAATGGACACTTAGCACCTCCACCATGACAACGCTCCAGCTCACCGCGCCAAAGTCTGCACAGAGTATTCTACCACTACTGGACTGAAACTTATCGAGCGCCCTTCTTACAGTCCAGATCTTGCTCCCTGTGACTTTGCACTGTTTCCCCATGTGAAAATTAAGCTAAAAGGAAGACGATTTTCTAGCGATAAGGAACTTCCGAGGGCTTTGGACAACGAGTGTGCCGCACTCCAGGGTGCAACTTGGCAGAGCTGATTTGAAGACTGGTTTTGGCGGATGGAGAAATGTATTGAATGTGGTGCAAAATTACTTTGAACGAATTCAATAAATAAAGCCGTATTCCAAAACTTTTATAATACCCTTTGTACAGTCTCAATAGGTAGGCTGCAATTCACTGTTGGTAGTGCTCGATTCCAGTGCTGTCTTATTTCGAAGTTAAATCATGTCCAAACATACTCAAATTCTCCTTGCCATTTTCCCCAAATGTTAGCTTTACTAACACTGTTTATGTACAGTTTATATACAGCTGGACCTGTTTTAGTTCTTCTTCAGCTTTTCAACGTCCACTACTGAACACATTTTAAAAAATTAAAAATGTTTTTTATTCCTGCAATGGTGGCTGCATTTTTTAGTGTGTTAAAAAATTCTGATTTGAAGTACCGAGTGTAACACTATTTACAATAACACTCAAGACGTATTGTAACTTACCACACACAGGCTGGTATCTAGTATTGCCAGTAGACGTTTGAAGTGAATGATACACCTTGTTGACTCGACTACAACAAAGAACTGAAGCGCAAAGTTTGCATATCTAATTATCAAAAGCCGTTATTCAATTTTGATGATACTGACCTAATTCAAACCTGCTACTAGGAATATTTCTGAATTTACGTAAAAGGTAGAGCTACTTCAAACTGAATGATTAAATAAATATATATCTACTCTTCACCTTACATATACTATGCTTATATACAGGGTGTCCCAATATTTCGTGGGCATACAAGTGCCACGTATTTTTAGACTCAAAATTAGTTGATCGGAAATGATTTATCTCTATGCAAAAATGCTTCGTCTATCCGTTAGAGGGCTTTACTGTTTTCTTTTTAAAACACATTTCTAAGATATTTCAACCGATTTGAATGAAATTATAAATACGCGTTTTCCTAGACGTTATGATATATGACTGTTACAAAAAGGAGGGTGAAAACTACACCTACATTTATATAAATTATAGCAGAATTTTTTACAACTTTTCCGACGACTCTTAATTTTTTCTCATTCCGTAGATCTTGATTTACTTAATTTTTGTCTTTTATAATATAGGCCATCATGGATATTCTTCGAGAAAATAAAATGAGTTGCATCAAGAGGTTCAGAAGAGTCCTTTGAGTGGATCTAGTGAAAATAAACAATTACAAATGTATCTAAGACAGGCAATAGTGAGAATCTTTCTTAAAAGGTAATCAGTATGGTGCAAAATATTATAGTTAACTTTCTCTAAGATGTCATTATTAATAATAATAATAATAATAATAATGTTTAATGTCACAAAATACAAGTAAATATCAAATATTGTGCACAATAAACATAAAGCACCCAAAAAAAGTTTGACCTTGTGTTTGGGTTTGTACAAAATAACAACTAATAGTACAGTCAGTGTATAAAAAAAAAGAAAAAACCCGTTAATACTGTATAATTTGGTGAATTATTATGGTAATGTCAGGAAAAATATCCAGACAATTGGAGACAGGGATGAAGTATACAATAATAATTCAGGGTGGTTGAGAGATTCGCAAAGAAGTTCTGCTATACCTTAATTAGGGGTGGGGGAAGTTTTCACCCTTCTCGAACCATTTCGGTTTTTTGTAAAAGTTAAGTTATAGGACGTCTAGCAAAACACACGTTTTCCAAATTTCACTTAAATCGGACTATCGGATCCAAAAATATCTAAAAAAATCTGTTTTAAAAGGAAAACTGGCTCCCTCTAATGGAGCAACGAAGTACTTTTGCATAAAAATAAATCATGTCTAATAGACTTAATTTGAGTCTAAAAATAGGCAGAACTTCTATGTCCACGGAACATTGGATACACCATATATTTATATGGAAGTATTGCCAAATAAACTTATTCAGAAATTTTCTGGCAAGGGTTGTGAGTTCCCTAAAAAAAGAAAGTTAAGAAACCGGGTCATTGGTTGAATGTTTTGAAATAGCAAACTATGTAAAATATGATAATGTTAATAGACATATGAATATGACATATGAATAATCCAAAAGTCTCCATTCCTACATTTTATTTATATGCCTTTCTGTTCTTCTACCAGCATTACAAAACTGCATTTAGTTCAACTTATAACTGAAGTATATTGCACCGGATGGTAGAGTGGGTAATAGCCCCCTCCCCTAAAAGCTAAAAAATATATACTTGTATATATATATATTATATATACAACACGTGCCAGCCGACGTGTTGGATAACGTGGAGGTTATAAGTGGAAAAAAAGATGAAACCTCGAGTGAATTTTCAATAGTTGATAGTTTTAAAAACTCCAAATTTCTTCCAAAATCAATCAACGCTTAGTTATAAAAAAACCTGTCAAAATGATTTGCCACTTAATAATAAAACAATTCCGTCCTAATCGATCCTCATCAGTCCAGTTTTTTATTCGTCGACTATGTGTTTCCTTCACTGTCGTTTAAAAAACAATTTCAGCAACAATCTCGCCGACTTACTCCAGACGATGAAGACATAGATCTTCGCAAGCTTCAGAGTTTAAGTTATAAGAGGGTACTTTTGCAATACTTTGCCTTCTACCCAAAGAAATTAAAGGATATCTTCTCCTAACAATTAAGGCAATCGAATATGAATTATATATATATATATATATATATATAGGTGAAAAATTAAAGCTTCCGCCTTTTGTTGGGTACTTCGACAAAATTTAAGCAAAGAGGACTCTTTATACTTTTTTTAATTCTCTCTAGCTTTCAATGGACTTTGCCATCATCATCAGGAGCTGCAATTACAATGATAACAGTAGCAACAAAGGTGTAAAATGAATTTAAATTGACTCAACTTACAGTAGTATGTGAGGATGTTGCTAATTGTTGTTTACGTATAGGATGAGGGAAACGTCCAGTAACATGGTGAGAGCTGGATAGATTGTACAATAGTCAAACTTATATAAAATATGACAAGAACAAGTTAAAAACAGATTAAAAATTATTTAAATTTTTTTTTTTTAAATTTTTTAGCATTACATCGTGAAGCCACTTGATGATTGCACAAATTAGTGGTCATGGAATGATGAGTGACATGAAACCGAAGGATGTCAATGTCAGTATTGAAAGATGGAACGAATTGTGGGCGTGTGCCAAAACGTTGCCAACTAACTGGTCTAGACGACAATGACCACGTCTCAAGTTATATATATATATATATATATATAATAAACCTATTTGAAATATAGTATAAGAAAATATACACGACACCCTATACTATACAGGAGCTAGCGCTGGCTACGCCTCTGATGGCATATTATACCCCTTTACATAGCATATTCCCTGACCAATCATTAAATCCACTTTTCCTGAACTTTACTGACGTTTCGAGTGCCGTGACAGCTTTTCCAAGCAACAAGATATACAAGTAGATGGAATACAGTATATGTTACGTTTCGTAATTTACTTTCTATAAGAACCTTCTTACTGAAATTCAAATCCCAATCAAGTGGCGACTACTACAAATAGTGGAAATAAACCTCGAAATCCAGGTGAATCGAGATTTTTGCTGAAATGCGTTTAATACCACATTACCTGCATACCTTGATGGTCCATTATGGGCCGAGCATTTTTATATGCCCAGGCAGGGCCGCCCGCAGGAACTATTTTCAGAAGTAGGGCGATCATCGGCAAGAGCCCAACTATCTGTGAAAGTGCACTACGCCCACAACTTTTTGAAGAGCCGACGGTAGCAAATTTTCTCAGAGAGCGCCATATCCAGACGTTATCCAAAATTGTACACAAAATCATGCTTTAATTTTGAAGCCCAACTGGATTTTTATAGAGGCTATTACCCCCCTGGCACCTCCTTGAGGCCGTCCATGTCCTGAGGCAGATAAAGCCGAAAGAGATGATGTGCGAAGACAATAGTGGCCTGCTCCACCGAGGTAAAAATAGAATTATTTTCACTGCTTACTATGATGTACTGTCGCATTTAGTTTATAGTTAAATATGGTATCACACCTAAGAATTCTCTGAACGTTCGGCAACACTGCCTGAATCAAGCACTGGAAATGTCTGAATCATAAAACAGTACGTAGGAGAGGGACGCTGCTGCTGTAGCATACCTACGACAAAGTTAAGAGGTGCTTAGCGACTATGTACGCCGACACTTGAACGCTTGACCCAATAGGAAATCGACACGAATTTGTTGTCAAAGATGGTAGTTGCTATTTGAGTCTACAAAGCTCCAAATGAGGTCATTGTCTAGGTCATATCTGAGATCATCGGAAGATTGGTTTTTTGATACCCGCCATGCTTAATAGGTCTTGATTAATCTAAGATGGATATTATCCCACAGATTTCCGTTGTACTGTTATTATACAGGGAAACAGTTTTGTTTTGATTTTCAGTCTAGTTCTGAAGATTGTAAGGAGGTTTGTGAAGAAATTTAATGGAACCTTTAGATGAATCAGATTAAATTACCGTCATTATATGTGGAATTCCGACAATGACAGTCTTTTATCTGCGTCTTGTTGTTTAATGGTTTTTTAATGTTGTTGCAATATTTTCTTAAACACTCCTTGATCCTAGGATAATTTTCCGATGATCGGGAGTTTAAGGAATTAGTAATCGTTTCCCAGGTCTCGTTCCTTTCTCCCAAGTGAGAACAATTTGTTTTGTTTTTGACTATATCTTTGTGTTCGGTTATTATGATTTTTCTTGTAAGGAAGAATTGGGGACTCTTTTTAAAGATAAGCTTCACTTTGCTAAGTGGTATATTTAAGAGCCCCGGTGCAAACGGCAATAACACTTTTTCTAGAAAATACGGTATAGTAACAAAAAATCCTGAAAGATATTCACTAACCCAAAACAGTACACTGAAGTTTTTTATGTATGACTACCTCAAGATAATGAACTGCTTATCTTTGTATACATTCTTTTTTTCAATATAATATGGTCGATTCTTTGTTCAAGGAGCAAAAGTAGAGAAACATTTTGTAAATATTTAGTTTATATTTAGTCGTTGATTAGAATAGGTGTTATTTTTGAGTGAATTTGGGAAAGTGTAGTTCAAAAACATGGCCAGAGGAATTACATTGAAATTGCAAATAAAGGAATTGATTATTTTAACATATCGATCAGGCATTAAACAAGCAACCATAGCCAGACAGCTGAATTTAAGCCGATCGGTAATTTGCAAAACTATTAAGCTGTTCCGCCTCAGAAAATCGTTGACAAGCCCTCCTAAGACTGGTAGACCGCGAAAAACGACACCTGGGATTGTTAGGAAAATTAAAACATTTGCTCTTAAAAATCCATTTACTACTGCAGTCCACATAAAAGCTCAACTTGAAGAAATAAATATTGGTGTCCACACTGTTCGAAGACGTTTAAGGGATAGCGATTTACCAGCAAGGAGGCCATCTAAAAAACCTTTATTTCCAAGAAAAATCAGACCGTCCGTGTTCAATTTGCTTACGATCATTTGAACTGGTCAGAGACAAGGTGAAATTCTGCATTATTTTCTGATGAAAGTAAATTTAATTTATTTTCATCGGATGGCATTTTATGGGTAAGACGTCCTAAAAACAAGCTTTGATCCTAAGTGAACACAATCAAACACGGAGGCGGGAAGGTTCAAGTATGAGGTAGCTTCTGCGGTCTTCAAATGGGACCCATCGTCAAAATTGAAGGAATTATGGACCGGTACAAATACTTGGAAATATTAACTGATGCCATGCTACCTTACGCAGAAGGAAACATGCCTCTACGCTGTCGGTTACAGCACGACAACGACCCCAAGCACACAGCGAAAATAATAAAAACTTTTTTACAGATAACAATATTAATGTCATTAAGTGGCCAGCTCAGAGTCCAGATCTTAACCCCATAGAGAACCTATGGGATTTAGTTGATAAAAAAAATCAGGCTGAACATCCAGAAAAGTTCAAAAATAGTGCCGAGCTATGGGAAACAATCGAAGTCGCCTGGAATTCTATTCCAAAAGAAACAATTAATAGATAGCCTAGTTGGTTCTATGAGAAAAAGATATCTAGCAGTTATCAAAAATAAAGGTTATCAACCAAGTATTAGCTTCTTTGTATACGACAATTGCTTTGTATATTATGTTTCTCTATTTTTGCTCGCTGTATTTTCTAATAATAATTTTTAGCATAGTTTTATTAAAGGAGAAATTTTATTTTCATGTTGACTTTGAGTTACATGTTACATTAAGTTATAATAAAACATAAGTGTTAAGTTTATTTACTTTAATAGTTTAATAAAATCTTTAAAAAATAAAATGTTTCTCCACTTTTGCTCGGCACTGTATATAAATGAAATAAACGACCCTGCTCAGAGCTTGTTGGATCACTTAGGCCTGTATCGTCAGTCGACCCTACAATTATTGCAGGGCGCGTTTATGGCCTCCTTGATTGTCATACTCTTTTCTCTCCTTCAAAAATTTCCAAATTACACTCGTTCCGTGTCAGCGTCAGCGCTCTCCTATTGTTAAGATATGTTTTTCTTTTAAATTGTAGGAAATTTCAGGCTGATAAAAAATGATATAACTCAAAACCAAGCTCAATTCGATGCAAATAGATGTTTGTGACATAACCTCAAAATAGAGCTCTGACACGGAGAAGTAGAAAACTATGACAATCAAGGAGGCCATAAACGCGCCCTACAATTGTAGGGACGACTGACGATACGGGCCTTAGGTCACCACAGGTCAAACTGTCATAGAAGGGTTTGTATGACGGGCACCTTGTCTGTCTCGCCGCGATATATTACGAGCAATATTATTATAAAGTACCGTACTTAACAATGTGAGGAATTTGGATTCAATGAGACAGTAACGATCTTTACCATGATATAACCGTTATTTTTTGGATGTAAACAGTTACAATGATATTTACACTGCATTTTCCATATTTATGCTAACAAAAAGTTTATCTTTAAAAAATGGACAGAAAATATTGATATCAAGATCGCACAAAAGGTAAACATCGTCAAAATGTCAGTTATAATGTTATTAGATGCATGTATCGTTAGGTGATTGATCACACCAGATTTCACTGGCAATTAAAATAAGAAAACACTGCAACAATGATAATTTTACTAGGAGATTTTTAAATATCAATTGACCCATCGGTGAAAGTCTCATAAGGATGTTGTACATGCCTAAAATTGAAAAGAACTTTCTTCGTATTGTAAAGCAGGTTCCTGTCAGCCTCGCCACGGCATAACGATACCTGATGTACGTATGCGAGATTCCGCTGCGGCGTCAGTAGGTCAGAGATAATTTTCGGTTACGTAGAATTAAGGTTATTGGCCAGCGGAGTGCAGATGAACATCTTAAAAAAAATTGCCGGTTCCTCTTATGAGATGATGGGCTACTTTTGTATTTGATCGATAACTGCTTAGATCCGTGGCGCTCCCAGAATTTCACTCTGGAGTGGGGAGAGCTTCTTAGAGTAGTTTCACCATATTTTGAAAAAAAATCGGAATATTTAACAAAAAAGGCCTTAAAGTTGTCGTGAATATGAGATTTGGGTCTCACTGTTCTTTTAAACAACTCCTTTATTTTTTTAAGTGCATCGAATAAGAGAATTTCAGAGAGACATGAGGGATCATTTCCCACCTCCATATTTTGCATTGTTGACCACCAGGTCCAGCAGATGGCGCAACATAAAAAAAATTGCAACCGGAACGATGTGATAGACGTTTATTAGGTTTGTCAGGATGGGCTACAGCTGCACTCGGTTGATGAACTCTCGGCCTAGTATGTCCAACATTTGATATCAAGTCTGCTTAGGAAGGAAGCATTCACCGGTATCATATCTCATTTTGCTCACACTGACAACAGACAACAACCTGAAAATACTAAAATTACGCAAATCAGGTCTAATAAATAACGATCGATAATCTCAGTGCGTGTCAAGCATTCACGTATCTCATATCAAAGAACAACTATCTTTTAAAAAATGTTTCAATTCTTGATAGAGTACTAATTTCTGGAAACTACGAGTAGTTACAGCCTCTGTATGTATTAAAGTGTGTGCATGGTATCAACAATATTGGTATATACTGTATACGTGGTATTTGACGAAGAAATTGACATAGTAAAGCGGTAGCGGTATGGACCAAGGTCTTTTCATAATTGAAATCGAGCTACATTGTTTGTTTATTTGCTAAGTGATATGTTTTGGACAGAGTGATTTTTTTAATAGAATAGCTCATAATTTTAAGTTCTTTATACTAGCTAACATAACTAAAAGGATAAGTCTCAGGTAAAGTGACCAGTTTCAGTACTCATACATTTCACAGGTAAATCAAAACCGCGTTAAATTAAGGCTAGGGTTTTGAAGACACGTATAATGAATTTGAGTAATGTCTTGCCATTATTTGCTCCAATTTGCTCATAACTTTGGCACGAAATATTTCCAAAAATATAGCATCATTATCTCTCATAAGCTCCTAGCATATCGCTCTCCAAATTTAATTAAATTCGGCTCATCCTATAGTAAAATTACACAGAGGTACTGAAAATCCGTGTAGGTTGAGCCGACGAACCGACAGAATGGACATTTCTAAAAATCTCAAATTGAATAATGATCGCGAATATTATAATATTATTCTCGTTAACGCGCATATTTAAAAAGACAATATTTAAATATACAATACTAGTATTAAAATCAATCATCTGATCTTTTAAATTAATATACATACTCCTTAACTGCTAATGAAACTACTACTAGAGACTCGTGATAGTGTTTAATGATGAATTCTGACAGAAACTGAACGGCACAGCAACCAGAATAGTACTGAGACTAAATAATAATGATAATAATAATAAATCGTCTTTATTTATAAAGTTAGATAGTATCGGGCGAACTTTAGCTAAATAGCTACTTTTCCACTTAACCCTATTATTTTCATGGTTGTGAACCAATGTAAATACATGTAATTAACATGTATATACAGGGTGACTTTGAAGTTGAGTCATTAATTTTCAAATAATGATTGTAGAAGGAAGATAAACCAAAATATGTGTGTAAAAATAAAAAAAAATAAAAAAAAATTTTACCTTGTTTTATAAAGTATCCTCCCGACAAGTATTTCAGTGCGGACCTGTATTTGATCGTGAGTTCTTGGAGCACCGGCATGCCGTCCCCTGTGAGGTCTTAAGTCACCTGATTCACGAGCCCGTTGTACTACATTAACAAAGGCACGAGGGGTTGGTTGCACTCGATTGGGAAACCGATCCGCATAAACATGTGCCATTTTTTATTTCGTTTGAGCCACGCAACAGACACCACTATTCACTCACGCGTTACCGACTGACACTGACTGTATATGTATACAACTGAATAAAATAATTGTAAAAACATCGTTCCAAATTCTTTCGCTTTTTTGTTTCCGATGCGATGAACCGATAAGGCGGATTATATCCGTTGTTGCCAAACACGAGCACATAATATTATTATTGAGACAGGGCGGTACTCAAACTTCCAAAGGGCTATAACTTTGTTACTTTAATTTTACCAGAAAAATGGTAAAGGAAAAAAACATTTCTATTGATCAGATCTACTCACTGTTAAAATAAATGACTCAACTTCGAAGTCACCCTGTATACAGTGGCCAACCAAAGGAAAACAAAATATTGCAAGACATAATATAGAAAATATAAACAGATTCAGCAACACGTCAAATAAAATTTTTCTGGCGGTTACTAATCTAAACTACAAACTACTACTTAATTACTACTAAGAGTCATTTTTGATAGCAAATGCTTGACACAAAGTTTAAATTTAGTTTGAGATAAATTTTTGAATGCATCAGGTAGCACGTTCAATTTGACACAATTATACCTAAAAGAGCGAGTAAATAAAGCCGTACGGTGCCGTGGAATATCTAATAATTTGCCATACCTGAGCATGCGATCTCTAACAGATTGCCTGAAAACAATTTTTTTGAAGAGGTATTCGGGAGTTCCCGGGATAATCAAATTATGAATGAACTTCAAGATAAAATACTCGTAAGAACTATTAATATCTAACCATTTTAAACTATGAATACAGTGTGAAACATGGTCATATTTTCTTAAACCGTAGATGAGGCGACAGCACGAATTTTGAATCAGTTGAAGTCTGCGAGTTGAGACTTGATCTAAGTAAGGATAGAAAACTATAAGGCAGTAGTTGATTTTTGAGAGAACTAGGCTTTCACAAAGATGTTTTTTCAATTTGAAATTGATGAAATGCCTATTAACAAACAATGTTTTTAGTACAACAAAGCAGTTTCTTACTAATTTAGATATATGCTCACGAAAACGTAAATCATTGTCAAGTAAGACACCCAAATTTTTTGCAAGATCCCCATAAACTAAAGAGGTGTCATTAATGTCGTGTTATTCCTAATATTAATGATTTTGTTTTTTGGTGCAAAGAGAACAGCTTTAGATTTAGAGAGTTTTACATATTTGTGTATCATCCGCAAAAATCATCACTTCAGAGGAGCGTATCAGTTTACACATGTCTGATATGTAAATGGAGAACAATAGATAAGTAAATGAGAAATGATCATGGTCAATCAGGAATGTGCAATATATGACTGCACTATCTGGCAGAGACGTACCGATGGTGAAATGGTAAAACTTATTAGGGGAGACCCAGGTAAAGCGAGCACCATAAGCGCCAAGCTATGATTCCAAAAATGTTAATGGATAGAGAGTTAAGAATATCTGCACTGATTCTATATTCATCCCGCTTAATAAAGGAAATAATAATCTTTTGTATGTTGTAGCGTAGCTATTTAGCTCTTAGGGCAGAATCGTCATTCGTTCCTACAATATTGTAGGACACCTTTATGGCCTCCTTGATTTTCATAGTCTTTTCCCTTCTTCAGAAAAGCTAGGGTATTTCAAATTTCTTACTGATCCGTATCTCTCCTAGTCAAGTTTTCTTTCTAAATTGTAGAAAATTTCAGACTGATCAAGCAAATGATAAAAATCACAGTAAACAATTTGATGCAAATAGATATTTGTAACATAACCTCAAACGCCTTTCTGGAGGACAGGAAAAAATATGAAAATCAAGGAGGCCATAAAGGCGTCCTACAATTGTAGGAACGACTGACGGTACGGCCCTTAGTCTTGTGAAGGTGAACGGACACAAACTGTTCTCAAAACCACACAAAAATTCGACGAATGAACAACATTTGGATTCAGATTACTGAAATGTGTTCTCTACTCTAACGGAAGGTTTTATTTTTCAATAACTTTCTGATTTTGTATTTTTATGTTACGGTCCATCGAATATTATATACAGAAAGAAATTCTATTTCATTTTTGTAGCTCGTTTCATAAGCTACAAAAGGTTTATTTACGATATCTTCATATTTTCGTTTATTTTACGAGATACAGCCAATGTTTTTAGCGCTGCCGTTAGTCCATACGTAGATCAGCAAAGCTGACTAGAGTCTGGTACCGAAACGGATGACAGTAGCATGACATATCGTAAACCACTGCCAAAGCGGCTTTTTTTTACAGTGGGATGGCAAATTTTTGTTTTAATCGTCCCATAGTCTTCGATATTTTCAGTATTTAATTTTTTTGTTGAAAAGCTGGCTTGCATTTAGTTATTCTCGTGCCATTTCTAGAAATGTCAACCTTTTGAATTAGGTTTTAAAGTACCCAAAATTAGCTACACCTTCCTGTCCAGTACTGTGTTTCCTTAAGACGACGGGAAATGTTAACGGAAACCCGAGCTCACGTCTGACTTTGACACCCTGTAGGTTATATTGGTTAGACGCCTTTACAAAAACAAAATTTTGCCATATAGTAGATCATTACGTGACCAATTTGTAGGGTTGTCGTTCAAACACTGATATGTATACAGTGTGTCCCAGATTCGCTTCTCTATACAGGGATCTCGGCTCCCGTTCTACCTACAGAAAAGCTTAAATGGTTAAAGTCTTAGAGGAAACAGGCAATTTGTTTTGAAAGCGAAAAATCTAAAATAGCGGGATTTTTTTTTTTTTTTTTTTTTTTTTATTTAACAGATAGTACCGCATCAACCTCGTAGGGTTATTAGCGGCGTGGACGGCACAATAATCTATGTATTGAAGTACATGTCAATGTCTTTGATAAATTTCACAAGTTTATCGGTTTGATGCAGTAACACTTCACTGATGTCATTAGAAAGGTGGTTGAGACTTCTGGCATTTTGATAAGTAGGGCACTCCATCAGGATGTGAACCACCGTGAGCCGCTGGTTGCACGTTGAACAAACTGGGGCATCGGTTCCTTCGAAGACGTGCTTGTGAGTCGCTAGTGTGTGGCCTATCCGGAGACGTGACATAATTATCTGGTTCCTTCTTCCTGAAGGTAGTGTGAATCGCGTGTTGACATTTGGAGCAATTGCGAGTAGTTTGCTGTGACTGCCATTCCATTTTTGTTGCCAAAGACTGGTTATGTGCACTTTTATTAGTCCTTTCAAATCTTGGTAGGGTGTACGAATCACACTTCTGCTTGAAGGGACTGCTGCTCTTGATGCTTCTTTGTCAGCCTCTTCGTTGCCTGGGATTCCAGTATGTGAGGGTACCCACAGAAACTTTATCCTCTTCTTGTCGTTGTACAGCAGACGCAGTATGTCCTTAATTCCCCTGAGTATGCAGTTGCGAGGGTACAACTGTTTGATACCTTCCAGTGCACTCAGCGAATCCGTCACTACTAAGAAGTTGGCATCTGTTGTTCTTCGTGCCAGATTGAGCGCTTCCTTGATGGCTGTCAGCTCTCCAGTGTAGACGCTGCAATGTTGTGGTAGTGAAGAGGATATTCGTTGATTGTCAGAGACTGCGGCATAGCCAACCCCATGTGATGACTTTGAGGCATCTGTAAAAATCAGTTTGAAGTTCGGATGAGACTCGATGATGACTTGGTATCTGTTATATATTTCTCTATGGTTTGTTTGCATTTTTTGATATATCTTGAGGGTTGTGTCGAAATCTGGTAGTGGTACTGTCCAGGGTGGAGAGTTTGATGAACAAGGTATAATATTGCGAAAGAGATCTGTATTGAAGTTAGTCTCTTTGATTCTTTCTGCCATTGTGAAATGTTTGGTGTTGTGGGAAGAATGAGTATCCTCTCGGGTAAATATGACGTTTAAAGCTGGATTATTTGGTGTGCTTGCTGTTCGCGCCGCGTAGCACAGAGTTAGATATTGTCTTCGGAGGCTTAGAGGCGGTTCGTTAGCCAAAACGTATATGCTGTCAATAGGGCTTGTTTTGAGAAGTCCCATTGCGAGTCTAATTGCTGTGTTTTGGAGCACATCAAGTTTTTTTAATACAAATTGGCTTGCAGTTCCATAGCAAATGCTACCGTAATCTATCTTACTCCTTATGGTGACTTGGTATAGTTTTAGCAAAGATGTGGTGTCGCTTCCCCATGATTTATTAGCTAGTACTTTCATGAGGTTTAATCTTCTCTGACATACAGATATTATATGTCTGATATGGAGATTCCATTTTAAAGTAGAATCAAATATCATCCCCAAATACTTGATGTTGTCTGTCATTTTGATTTCGTTAAATGTAAGGGCTGTGTTGGTTGTTTGAAGTTTGGATTTGCTGAAGATTATAAACTTGGTCTTGTCAGCTGAGAATTGGAATCCTGATTCCATGGTCCAGTGCTCTATTTTATTAAGTGTTTCTTGAATTATTGCTTTGCCGGTGTATATGTTATTAGTGGTTAGGTATATAATCAGGTCGTCGGCATATAAGAGATATCTTATAGGCAGTTTAAAAAGTTTGGTTATGCCATCTATGGCTATCAGAAATAGTGTAGTACTCAGTACAGATCCTTGAGGTGTACCATTTTCTACACTCTTAGTATTGGATGTGAAGCCGTTTGTTCTAACTTTTATAGTTCTGTTATTTAAAAAATTCTTGGTGAATGCTAGTATGTCACCACAGATACCCATATTCAGCATAGTTTTCAGAATTAGATGTTTCCAGGTCATATCAAATGCCTTATGTATATCGAAGAATACTGCAAGTACTTTTTGGTTATTAGCAAAGGCTGCTTTTATGGTCGATTCAAGAACAACAATGTTGTCAATGGTAGATCTGTTGCTACGAAAACCATTCTGATTATTGCTCAATAACATTTGTTTTTCTAGAAACCATACTAACCGTTTGTTGAGGATTTTCTCAAGCAGCTTACACATAGTACAGGTAAGGGATATGGGCCGGTAAGAATTGGGTATATCTTGGGGCTTGTTTGGTTTCAGAAGTGGAATTACAATCGCTTCACTCCATATGCTTGGAAATTGTCTGGATCTAAGAATGAAGTTGTATATATCTTTTAGCATGTGTTTAGCATTGGATGGGAGATTTCTTAAGAAAATATATGGAATGTCATCAGGTCCTGGACATGAACTTGTCGATGTAGTTAGTGCTTCCTCGAGTTCTTCAATAGTGACAGCGTGGTTAAGCGGTCCATCGTCGTCGGGTACAATTAAGTTTTCTTCTTCAGTCTGAAGCTTGAGATGTAAGAATGAGCCATCTAGGTTGTCGTTACTGGATGATGCTTGATAGAAGTTAGCAAAGATTTCTGGAATCTCGGCTTTCTGGGAGACTATTTTCCCTTCGACTGTTACTGTATCTATTTCTTGATACGTTCGTGCACCACTAATTTTTCTTATCTTCTTCCACATTTCCGATACCGGAGTTGAGGATTTGATGGATGATACGTATGATTGCCAAGATTGTTTTTTGTTTTTCTTGGTGAGATACCTAGCTTTGGCTCTGAGCTTTTTGAAGTTGCATAAATTCTCCTGTGTGTTATGTCTTTTGAGCTTATTGAATGCGTGTTTGCTGTCTGACAGTGATTGTGAAATTTCATTGTTCCACCATGGAACAGGTGTTTTGTTTGTTAGGGGCTTCGTTTTACCTATAGCTACAACAGCAGCCTCCTTCATCATGTGGGTGAAGTTGTTTAAAGTTATATTAATATCTATTATTTCTATTGTGTTTATTTTTTCTTCAACTAAAAGTCGATACTCGCACCAATTAGCACCTTCAATTTTCCATCTTTGTGGTGGTAATGAAGTAACTCTGTTGTCTCTACTGTGGGCTATTCCAATCGGATAATGATCACTGTCATATAAATCTGGTACTGTACTCCATGAGAGAAAAGGTGCTAGGGAGGCGTCACAAAGAGATAGATCAATAGATGAGAAACTTCCGTTAAAAGCATTAAATCTAGTGTTGCAGCCGTTATTTAGTAGAATTAGGTTGTTTTGATTAATAATGCTTTCCAGGTCTGCACCATATTTATTAGTACAGTCTGATCCCCAGATTACGTTGTGGCTATTGAAATCACCTACTATTATTCTGGGTGTAGGGATTTGTTGGATCAGATTGTGTATCAGATTGAAATTTATATCTTTAGGGTGGGGTATGTATATGTTGCAAATGTTTACCTTGGTGTGATGTTTGATAGTTACAGCTATTGCTTCTAACGGTGTAGTTATTGGTAGTAGTTCTGTATGAATATTGGTCCTAGTTAGTATGGCTACACCTCCAGCTGCTTTTCCTTGATCTTCACGATTCTTGTAAAAACCTTTATAGTTTCTAGGTGCATAATCGTTTTTAGTGTCTTTAAGGTGGGTTTCCTGGAGACATAAAACTGAAGGATTTTGGTCTTTTATAAGTAAATTAAGTACTTCTTTATGAGTAAAATAGCCGTTGAGATTCCACTGAACTAGGAACATTGAGCTCATTTGCTTAAAATGGAAATGCTGGCTAGTATGTTTGGACAGAGGAGTGTGAGGCATCGCTGTCCTCGGATGATTCGCTGTTTAATTTCTTTAATACCTTTTTCTTGATTTTTGTGATCCGTATCTTAGTTTTGCGATCTTTGATATGGTCATAGAGCTCTGTTAAGAATGTGATTGTTCCAGAAATGTCGCTGGTGTAATTTTTCAAAGTGGCGAGTATATCTTTCGAATTGTAGGCATTTGCTATCATGTCTAAAATTTCTGTTTTGTTCATTCTGATTTGGTCATACTTGGATTTTATGAAGTCGGCCGCTATCTCTAAGGGGTCTTCGGAGGCATCTATTGTTTTTACTTTTTTGGTAGGTGCTAAAATTGGTTCATGATGGGGTTGGATATCAGGAGAAAGCGATAATTGTCTTTTTGGCTGGTTAAACAGTGCGTCGGCTCGTTTATCTTTTTCAATTTGTTCTGGAGTGCATTGTGAAGCATGTGGTTGAGTTATTGTTTGTTGGCAGTGAGTTTCCGATATATGTGTATTAGTTAATTCCATGGCGGTACTCCTTTCGGAAGTAGTGTTAGCTTGGCTGTCATTTACATTATGCGACATGATTGTTTCAGATGTCTCAGTTTGTCGGTTAGGGCATCGAACAAAGTTGTGCCCTGCTTGTTTACAGTGCGCGCAGGTACCGCTGTCAGATGATATAAAGATGCGATATGTTGTATCATTGTAGGTGAGGATTGTCGAGTCTGGAATTGCATTTTCATTGGGAGCGATGAAAACCTGACGACGGAAGCTCAGTACATGGCTGTATTCGCGGTCGGACTCAGGCATGCCTACTCTTAGGTGTGTCATGCGCGAGATTATCTTTATTCCCAGATTCTTTAGCGAGTCCTCAATAGTGTTATTAGGAATTGACGGGCAGACGTTAGAAATCACTAGTCTCTGAGATGGAGTTACTAATCTTCTGATTTCATGCTCTTGGATTCTGATAATCTTGTGGTTTGAGATGATTGAGTCTACTGTCGCAGTGCTATTTAGATATATGCATATTCGGTTATTTGAAATTCTTGATGCGTATAGTATGCTTTTTGGACCTACAATTGAACCAATAGTGACAATGTAGTCTCGGATCTTGATACCATCGATAGATGTTAACAGTATTGCTTGTTCTTTGGACGGAGTTTGTATTGTTGGTTGTTGTAACAGTGCACTGGAGTAAGTGGGTTGGCTGATTAGGGTGTTGTTAGAATCTGCGTGAATCATTGTGAGTCTGTGAGGTTTACTTCTTTGTAGATAAGCTAGTCCGGTCCTGTTGATAGCACCTTGGTGCGTAGCATGCGAGCATGCCTAGCAGCGCAGCAGGGCGACAACTCCGTGCCGAGTTTACCGGCGCGGCGTTTGTTTACGTTGGGATCGGCAATTCAATATATTGTATTATGTACGTTAGGTCACTTACAGGATCAGCGATTCCAAATGGTGGGATAATCCCGTTGTTAATACTTAGCGTAGATGCACTTTCACTTATTAGTTTCCACTAGTTATTTGGAAAATGAAAAATGTTTTCACAGCGTACTACAAAACAGACTATCAGTTTGGCGGACAGGGCCGTCTTAATAGCGGATTTGTTTTTGCCAGTAAATCCATTTTTTCCAAGATCATGATTTATGAAAATAACATTAATATTGACTTCTCAACAAGTCAAATGTCTAGGGACAAATTCCCAACCATGGGTGATTTAAAAATCAAGTGAGAAAAATCGTGATAAATTTATTTTACACTTGAACAAACAAACAAACGTTTTAGAAAATTGTAATGCAATGTAAAATCTAATTATGTAAGTGGGTATTAATTTACAGATTTGTAAAGTAACGTCCATTTGCATCCAGACATTTTTGAAAATGGTGACAACCTTTGCTAGTGTATTTGTGTTTATGTTTCTAGCTGTGCTCAAAATTCTTTGTCTCAGGATTTCTATGGTCGCCGCAGGATCAAATCTTAACACACCAATTTCTCGCTGTATAGTTCTTCCTGTCGCACTAGGGATTTCGTTGACAGCTTGTAAAATGATTCTGTCTCGCTTTTCATCTTCAATATTGTATCTGCTTCTAGATTGTTCGAAGGCCCCGTGGTTTATTAAATTAACTAGTATTTTTCTAAATTGGGTCTTATGAGACTGCCGTCGTTCGGGGTATATCTCCATCTCTGAGATAATGTCGGCGTTTCTATGTTACTGCAAGTACAGCGCTAGCATGTCAAACTTTTCAATTGAGTTTCCAACAGGTTTTGACAATTTTTTTTTTGTCAGGTTTATTATTTTAATGAGAGAAAACGCAATTTTAATAGTTTAAATTATTTAACGTCAAAGTCAGAGCCTCCTTAGATGAAAAAAATTCGTTACTTATTAATTTTATTTTCTGACAAATTCATACATAACATTACGTGTGATGATATTTCGATGATAATCCAATCTTTTATGCACTTGTGAGACATCACTAGGCTGGAAATTTTACGCTCAAAAATCGAAAAATCCAATATGGCGGCTATAAGAAAAATGAAAGTTGAGGCAGGTTGTGGGAAAACAAAAGACGATTGAGACATATCATACACACTATATTATTCGCCTTAAAAATATGTCCGAATAATATCACATTATGACAGCTGTCAAATTCACCGTTTCGTATTTAGTGGCAAAAAACAAAATTCGACATTTACGTTTTTTCGCCGATATTTCTAAAACCAGTTGACCTATCGTAAATCTGAGGCCGGCTATCGAAGTTTTCTCTAAGACTTCCCCTACTTAACCTTTGGTATAGGCATAACAGGAGCCTTATAGAGAAGCGAATCTGGGAGACACGCGTATACGCAGCCAAAGGTATTTTAAACAGTTTTGATGAGGTCACAATGAGCCTACTCTTCGGGCCTTAAGTTAGTAGGATGAGGTGTTTGGTGTAATTTGAAATAAAACTATTTGAAGAATTTTGAATTTAATTAAACTTTTAAGTCAGGGGGGATCATTTCAGAGCAATTCGGCACAAGACAAACACATCAATCATCAAGTTCTCGTGGTATTATTAGCCAGTTAAGCCCAAGTGTGCAAAGTGCGTGGGTGCGTTTTTTCTTTTCATCCAAAGCTTTTACTACTTACATTCACTACTTTGCTTTCAACAAGTATAAACACCAGAATAACTCAAATGTCTGGCACTCTTATAATTTGTACTCCAAATAAAATTTTAGACACAGACAGCAGAGCTACAGGTGTTTAGTTGTTATGAACAACTATCAATTTTTCTTTTAGACGGGATGAGTATTAGTGACTAGTATCTGGAAAAATGTGGAAATCGTGAGACATAGATCACCCAAGTAAAAGCTTTGCGTCAATGAATATGTTCCGGGACCTACAATAACAAGAGCTACAAATAAAGGTTATTATTGATAATGTTTCCATAGAGAAACCATGAATAAAAAACAATGTGCATGTATAAATAAAAAAAATTTATTGGCTTGTCAATACTAAAATATCAATAAATACAAGTATTCCCTACAAAATGCCAAATAATCAGCTCTTTTTCACTTTGTACACATACGACTTTAAGTAGAAGTCCATAAATAGAGCAGACATAAACAAATTCTGTGGTACAAACAAAATCGATGCAATCTTGGGGTACATGCAGTCCTTTTGGATGAAGAGCTGTGAGAATTTCAGGGTGAAGAACAGAAATTGTACCTGGAAAGGTTAAATATAGTTATGATACTGTGAATGTGGGCTATTTCTTTCTTTCTTCAAATCATATCAGTTAAAAGAAACCAGATCATCAAATGCCCGTCGATGTTTCTTTATACCGCAGCAACCGCGTAAGTCTACGTAGGAAGAAACCTAAACACTGGGGCACGGCGTTTTCTGAACTGCAAAAGATTAGCAGAACCAGGGAATGCCTCCTTTTATAGATTGTTCCTAGGCGCAAAGTTCGAGATAGTAAAAAACGCAGGAGCCTGGCGAGTCGTTTAGCAGCCACAACGCCTGGCCTGGCGGCATCATACAGAGAGCCAGATTGCCGACCGCTCGCAGGTGCGAAAGGGTCCCGATACTGTCCGTTACAGAAGTGTCATCATCAGTCGGACAGCCCTAACGTGAACAGCATTAAGTAACGACAATGTAGTCAGGGCGGCAACACCTCATGTATTTGAACAGTAGGACCTTGTATATAGCGGGGGTTATGTGGAGAAGAAGTCTTTTCAGCAACTGGATGTGGTGCATGAACCAGAAGACTGATCCCAGATATTAATAATTGGATTGACGAAAGAGAGGAGTATCTGGTGCATCTCATTACCGACAACAGTTCTCCATTGTAAATTCCAGTTTTTACATCAGGCAGCAGCGGTGGCCGCAGTAGTAGACTCTTCGGTCTCCTGATCAGTCGCCGTGCGCTGTGCGGGTTCGAGTCCCGTCCCAGGAGAAATTTTTCTCTTGGCTATGGACGTTGTGATTGTCCGTAGGTGGTAGACAGTCTCTGACTGTCGAACGTGGAGGTACCACCGGGCGGATCTCGTAGGCGGAGCCAGAATGTGTGCATGTTACATGCACACGTGTTCCCTCGCCAGAGTCCGTGTGGCATTCCCCCTTTCCCCTGTATCCCCCTATAGCCCCACGGTACCCAATGGGTGTTTAGGCCTTAGGCCTTCCTGGTAGTTGGAGTATAAAAAAAGTGTTGAAAACGTGGTTTTACTTATGGATCACTTTTTATTGACATTTAAAATTGAAAGTTTACCAGAAAAAGGGGGTAGGAAAACCTTTTCCAGCGCTCATTTAACTACAGGAAGTCAGGCTATAAATTGATCCCCCCTAATTTTTTTCTGTGACCTTCTAAAAGAAAAAGTTATATATAAAAGTAATAGGGTCTATTACGGAATTTTTCATGTAATATTTTTTGTATACCTGGTTCCTCAGAAAGCGCTAGTGAATGAAGTTGTACTTTTTTAATCGGAACACATTTTAAAGTTTCAGTGAGAATGATACGGTGTCTGCGAAAGGTTTGGAAATCTCTAAAGTGAAGATATTACAGACAAAATATGTAAATTGACCTAAACATACCTTAGTCCAAAAGTTGATAGTTTGCGAGATACAGGGTGTCAAAGTTACAATTTTATTTTCTATTTCTCCTTATTGCTTGAGAAATATTCCAGATTTTGGCAAAAAATTCGGTATAGGGACGTTCTCTAGTATGAGAAACGAGAATCCGTTATTTCGTATGCCCAAAGTTCTAGAGGGCTCCACTTTCAGCACTATTTCGGTATATAACTTATTATAACTCTTTTGTGCTACCCTGCATACAACATCTAACCGAAAAATCTTATTTTCTCATATTTCCACAACGAAAAAGGTTCACTTGTACCATTATGATAAAACACTTTTATCACATAATAGTCAAGTTGTTTTGGATAATATCTGAGTAGCGTTGCTATGGTTTTTAACAATAACAAATGAGGAAGGCAACAAAACTAATAAACAAAAATAGCAACTACAACAGTTGTTCAAAATGAGCACCACCTTGCCTAACACACTCTCGAGCTCGACGAACAAATCCTTGATGCACTCTCCAAAGTATTTAGATGTTATTTTTCATTTCCCGGCTATGGTGGAAAACTCTTTGTCGAAGATCATCTACTGTTTCCACTGGCATATTTAAACGCGTCGTTTTAAATCACCCCAGAAGAAGAAATCCAAAGGATTTAAATCTGGTGATATAGCCGGCCACTGGTCTGGAAAAACTCTATTTAGATGCTCTCTAACTAATACACTAAAATGAGGTGGAGCGCCGTCGTGCATAAACCACATATTCATGCGTGTTTGTAATGGAAGATCTTCCAGCAGAGTGGTTAATTGTTCTTCAAGCCTTTGGCCATTTAGTCTAGGTGGTAACTCAACGGGTCCTATTAAATATTGTCCAATTATTCCTGTCCATAAACTAATTTGAAATTGTACTTGGTGGCGGTGTAACGGTTTCACCGACCGATTGTATTTATTAAATCACTTCTCGATTTTCATTTCAGAATCGCAACTCATTAATCCCATCTCTAGCTTTTTTTACTTGGCAACATTTCCGCTTGGAGCGCGCTTGATGCGGAGTTCCTGATCTGTGATCTTCCTCGCGCTTCCTTCTCACTTCAGCCGCCAATCTAACAACAGCTGAGAATTTTGTTCTCTGTAGCATGAGGTCATATAGCACCATTTGCTAGCATTTTATAAAATGTGTGTCCAAATAGGATAAAATGGTGAGTTTTATAATAATATACAGATTTATTGCTGAATCTGCCTGTAGTTTACAGATAATCGATATGTAAGTGGTATATTTCTTGTACGATTTTAAAATATCCATCGAACGTCATTTTCGACTACTTCGATCATTCGCCATAACTTTAATCAAACCGAGGTAGAAATCGATCCACATCGATTTTACCTCTGTGTGCGTATATATATTCATAGTTCAGTGAAATTATGAGTACGTTGATTATGAATATTCGTTATTTGTGTTTTTATATCAGAAGCATGTGGAGAAATTTTTGATGACCACCATCTTGTTTTTTTTGCTATTTCATGATTTTATTTTATGAAAGGCATTTCCAATTTTCGGTTTGATTTTATCAAACTATGTAATGTAATTCTAACCTAGAAAATCGTTGGTTCTCTTTTGAGGCAGACTGAGATTGGAAATGCCGTGGCCATTGGGGCACGTTGCTAATGCACACGGTTCTATTCAGATTGGGGCCACCCCCTTTGTCTTTGACTTTGCCTTCCTTTGTCTTTGACTTTGCCTTTGTCTTTGACTTTGCCTTTGTCTTTGACTTTGGGTTACCTATTGCTTGGCCTATCACTTTGCAGTGCCTTCACCCATGCATGTGCCTTGGCTGCGCCATCACTTACACACTTGATGAAGATCACGTTTAAGTTCAACTTCACTGCATCCTTCTCCTACATCTAGTTTTGAAGCCACTAAATATGAGGTCACCCCTCATAACTGGGACCTCCACTTGAAGCCCTTCGCCATCCTCGCTTCGGTCCAGTTAAAATGGACCAGCTTAGCGAAAGATAAGTGGATAGTTTTGTAACAGCGCCAAAGATTTAAATCTTTTATTTTTTTCTTTAAAATTTCAACAATGTTAATTCTCAAATGTAATGAAAATGTTTTTCTAGTTAAATAAAATCTGTTAAATTTGTGTGTTCTGTTTGTTCTTCTATCCTCTAGCAATGCCATGGTCGACACACAGCTACCCGCCTGTAGATGTCTTCATGCCACCGACTGAGCTACCGGAAGCTAATGGTAACCCCCTTTCTGTGATTGTGCAGAATAGTTGGAATCTTCATTGCATTCCATCTTTTCTGGACTTTTTGTGGAAAGGAAGTCTTACAGCGGGTTTATATTATTGCATGAGGATTTTCATCTGCATAAGTGTGCAGATTACGCGAGTTAATGGGCCCATCACTTCCAAATCCTGCTTCGTCCGAAAAACAGTATTAACGAAGTAAAACCATTGTCGTGGTTAAACTTCCTTAAGAGCCATGAACAAAATTCTACCCTTGCGGGTCATCATCCGCGCTTAAACCATGAACTTCTTGCAGGTGGTATGGTGGAGCAGTTGCTTTCAAATAATGGTATTTACTGTACATTTGGAAACTTGAAATTCTCGAGCTACATTCCTAACCCCATCTGTAGGATTTTCAAAGACAGCCTTCTAAACCATTTTCTTCAACTTCAGCTGTACGTACAGTTCTGGGAGCAAAACTACATGAAATCCAAATGGCTTTTACTACTCAAAATAAGGCTATAATCATTTCTTACCAGTTTCTCGTAACCGCTGATCAATTCGTTGGAAAGGCGTCTATTAGGAAATCTGTCAGCGTACAATTTCCGTGGTTTTAAAGCATTACATCTTACCAATCCGTACATTAAGTGCATATCAGAATATTCATCGAACGTATACTCCATGATGTTTAACAACTTATTGTCAACTTAAAATTATTCATTCAGATATTATCCAAAGCAACTTCATACAAAATGTTTTATAAATCATGGTACAAATAATGCATTGGAACTTTTAAAAACAAATATTTCGATAACTTTAGACACTTCTACCAAGTAAGCCTTTTTTGTTGTGGAAATACGAGAAAATAAGGCTTTTCGGTCAGTTGTTGTATACAGGGTAGTACAAAAAAGTTATTATAAGTTATTTACCGAAATAGTGCAGTAAGTGATGCCCTCTAGAAGTTGGCTATAAAAAATAACGGATTCTCATACTAGAGATCATCGCTATACCGAGCTTCATGCGAAAATCTGAACTACTTCTCCAGCAATAAGGAAAAATAGAAAATAAAATTGTAACTTTGACACCCTGTATCTCGCAAACTACCAACTTCTGGACTGATGTATGTTTAGGTCAATTCGCATATTTTGGTCTTTAGTATGTCCAGTTTCGAGACTTTTCGCAGTATATGGCTTGCTAAACTTATTCTAATTAATTTAGTCCAAAAATTGAAGTTTGTGCTTCAGTTAATCATATGTATTCCGGCCCTAAACCAGATTACATAGGTAGCTAGAATCAAATTGGTTCTAACTTGCATACACATAAGGAAAAGACACAAACTTTAAGTTTGTAGCCAACCTGACCAAAATAAGTATGATAAACCATATACAGGGTGTGTGGTGCATCGTTTGCCAAATTGAAATGGCGGACAGGGGAGGTCCTTTTCTATCACCCCAGGTCCCTCAAACAGTTTTTAGCCCAACGGAATTAATTATGTAGATTTTTTAAATTTTTCTAGTAAAAACTCTAAAATGTAATACACAAAGTGAAATAAAAAAATAAAGAGTGTGTCCACTAAATGATTGATTTATCTTAATGAGTGATGCTGTACCAATCTTAAAGAATCAACATTACTTGCCAGCAGCAAGTAGTTTTTTATTTATAAGCTCACAAAGGGTTACGAAGAAGAACAAAAAAATGTCTCAATCTAGAATTTTTGTAAAAAAAACTAAAAGCGTCCACGTTCTAAGAATTCTACTACTCTAGTTTATCCCGATTGTAACGGTATGCCACAAGCCACAAAAAAGCTTAACTAACATATTGAATTTGCAAATTTTGTGTACAGGGGAAGGAAAATAAAAAAAACGAGTAAAATCAAACTTCAGTCATTTATTATTTTTTCTGTTTCGCAAATCTTGTTTGAATTGTTGTCCTCTATTGCGTATGCATGCAAGACACCTTTGTCTTATCTCTACGGTTGTCGTACGTAGGCGAATTTCTTGCCGAATCGTACCAAACGCCTCTTCTATTCTCCGGATCAACTCTTCCCTTGTTCCAACTTCTGTCGCGTAGACGAATGCTTTTGCACGTCCCCAGATGTAAAAAACCAATGGAATCAGGTCTGGGGAGCGTGCAGGCCATGGAATAGGACCATCTCGTCCAATCCACGCATATAGATAAACATCAATTAGATGTTCCCGCACAATTAGCCTCCAGTGTGCAGGACATTCATCACGTTGGAACACAATTCGTCTGTCGCCATTAAAAATTGGCACCTCATTCACCAATTCGGGCAACTTATTTTGCAGAAAATGTAGATAATTATCTCCGTTAAGACGATCTGGCAAATAATGTGACCCAATCACATGATTGCCAATTACTCGTGCCCAAACATTCACACTGAATCTTCTCTGAAAAGAGCTTGGCCTCTTCACTCTTGGGTTCTGATCTTTTGAAGCCCAATGGTGCAGATTGTGCAAATTTAGTATCCATTCCTTGGTGAATTTGGACTCATCCGTCCACAGAATACTTGTCAAAAAGTCCTGATCGACCACGTCTGTGTGCAGCAAGAAACGACAAAACCGGACTCGGTTGTCGAAGTTATTGTTTTCAAGACCTGCAATCAAAAAAATACGGGTAACATTAATTTGCCACCCCTACATGCTAAATAAAAGCGATAAGAAGTTTCTGCTGTAGACAGTTGTAAGTGTGATAAAAAATTACGTACCTTGTACAGGAGTGTAGTGGAAGGCATGTTTATTATTCTGGCGAAGTACTTTCCACACTTTCCAAATTAAAATACCCAGTGATGAAGCTACATTTCGGATGCTTTGAGTAGGATCTTGCTCGACAAGTGCCAAAATCCTCTCATCGATATCAACATTGTGTCCCACTACGACACCTCTTGGTACATTATTGCTCACAGTACCGGTTTCTCGTAAGCGTCGATAAGTGTTTTGGAATGTGTGGCGAGTAGGTACACGCCTGTTAGGATAGCGCTCCTCGTAGATTCTTTGCGCTGCTCGTGCAATACAGTTGGCTTGTCCGTACACCAACAACACGTCTGCATACTCTTCATTTGTAAATACAGCCATCAGCAAAACAGAAGTCAACGAAAACTGAGAAAACAACATCAGTCACACGTCGCCGCACTACGTAGAAATAACAAAAGCGTTACAGTATATTCAGATAAGAGATGACCGGATGTAGACAAAAGGTTCGGCGAAATCGCAATTAAATGCCTATGCCGAGCGGCAGAGCAGTCGTGTCAAGGCAAACCTCTCGTGGCATGGGGGAGGAAAATGAAGTATGTCTCATATGGATACCAAGACACACAGGTCTAAAAGGAAACGAGACTGCAGACACTCTGGCAAAGAGTGGGGGTAGCACACCCTTCGCCTTCATAGGGCCTCAGCCAGCCATTGGGATCACATACACTCAAAGCTCGAGTAGGACTGTGCACTGGTCATTGCAAATTGCGTCACCACATGAGCAGACTGTGCATGGAGTGAGATGAAACGGTCAGGCATGTATTATGCAGATGCCCTGCAATTGGCAGAATCAGGTACAACATACTTGGAGACGTAGTACTCCAAGCAGAAGACCTGAAGGATATTTCTCCAAACAAGAATGATCGACTTCCTCAGGAGGCTGGAGCTACAGGGCGAAATATAAATAGGTGTGAATAGACCAAAGAGTCGCAGTGGAGGATCGTTATTGATGCACTCACAAAAAACCTAACGTAACCTAACTATTCCCCTTTAATCTCTGTACAATGACCACATAAGGTCGGGTGATTTTCACGCTAACGCCGCCGTCTTGACGTAAAACAGGAGCCCTCATTGGTCAATTCGCAATTAAATGCCTATGCCGAGCGGCAGAGCAGTCGTATCAAGGCAGAGTCACATTCAGGTTCAGACGTGTTACGTATGTCGTGTGCATCATTGCAATTTGATATTTCTTTGGACGTTATCGTTTGTTATCTTATTAAGTTGTTGAGTTTGTCGTTGTTATTGTTATACCTTGTTATTGATTGTTATTGTTATCAACTGCTTGCGCAAAATGCCCAGTAGTACAGATACTGCCGATGAAATTGTAAACTCCTGTAGTCCACCTAGGAAACGCTCTAAAAAAAGACACCTGAGTGCAGAAATGAAAGAGGTCATTTTGAATACATACAGGGTGACTTTGAAGTTGAGTCATTAATTTTCAGATAATGATTGTAGAAGGAAGATGAACCAAAATATGTGTGTAAAAATAAAAAAAAATTAAAAAAAAATTTTTACCTTGTTTTATAAAGTATCCTCCCGACAAGTATTTCAGTGCGGACCTGTATTTGATCGTGAGGTCCCCTGTGAGGTCTTAAGTCACCTGATTCACGAGCCCGTTGTACTACATTAACAAAGGCACGAGGGGTTGGTTGCACTCGATTGGGAAACCGATCCGCATAAACATGTGCCATTTTTTATTTCGTTTGAGCCACGCAACAGACACTATTCACACGCGACACTGACACTGACTGTATGTATAACTGAACTGAATAAAATAATAAACTGTACACAAACATCGTTCCAAATTCTTTCGCTTTTTTGTTTCCGATGCGATGAACCGGTAAGGCGGATTATATCCGTTGTTGCCAAACACGAGCACATGATATTGAGACAGGGCGGTACTCAAACTTCCAAAGGGCTATAACTTTGTTACTTTAATTTTACCAGAAAAATGGTAAAGGAAAAAAACATTTCTTTTGATCAGATCTATTCACTGTTAAAATAAATGACTCAACTTCGAAGTCACCCTGTATAAGATCGAGCGCGAGGAGAACGAGGCATCAACCATCAAAGAAATTGTTGTGAAGGTTTCTCACAAAGTTGGGGTGTGTCGCGCATCAGTGTTTAATGTGTTAAAACAATACAAAAAAAATCACACCTTTTCTGAGCCAATGACCAGTAAACATCGCAAAAGTATTGTTAAATCATTGGATGAAGCTGATAAGCATGCGATTAGGAGGAAAGTGCATGAATTCTTCTTTAGGAATGAAATACCTACTATAGATAAAGTACTGCAGGAGGTAAATGGAGATACAACGTTGCCAAATTTCAAACGATCAACTTTCCATGCGTTACTGAAGCATTTAAATTTCAAATGGAAAAAACGGGGTCGTAATAGTTTACTACTGGATAGAGAAGAAATTGTGCTATGGAGGAGGGATTATTTAACAAAAATTGGGAAATATAGAAATCAAAACAAACAAGATTTATTACCTTGATGAAACGTGGGTAAACGCAGGACACACTACAAGTAAAGTATGGGTTGATGATTCTGTAACTTCATCCAGGAGGGCCTTTCTAGATGGACTGTCGACCGGATTAAAAAATCCAGCAGGTAAATACGAGTAATAGACAACAATCGGATGTTTTTCAAACCTTGGGAACAAGGTTCTAAACATTAATTCCAGGGGGCAGATAAAACATATTACAAGTAACAAAACTTTTATAACTTTCGATAAAATGCGTGGATGTTTTATTGTCATTTTCATTTGTTAGAACTTTTTTAAGCCATGTTTTTATGTGTTTTCGATATTTCAATAATTTTTTAATATAATCTTAAAATATGTCGAATATTATAAACTTAAAAAAAGTTATTAAGTTTTATATTGTGTACCGTTCCTAATATTTCTAATCATTTTAATTCATACTTTAAGCTTTATAAAGTTATAATTTGTTAATATTAATATTTGCGCGTATTTCAGGTTCCTGATCATTCATTTTTTAAAGGTTTATAACTTTAAATTAAATTGTGATGAATGGCGAATCGTTTGAACAGTGGTTTTCAAAAATTTTACCGAACTTAGAGGAAAACGCAGTAATTGTGTTGGATAATGCGCCTTATCATTCTCGAAGAATGGAGAAGGTCCCAACAACGGCTCCAAGGAAAGTTGATGTTCAAAATTGACTCCGCTCGAAAAATATCAACTTTGAAGGAGCAATGCTGAAAGTACAATTATTAAGAATTGTCAAGGATCACAAGGCGGAATATCAAAAATACGCCATTGATGAAATGGCAGCAAGTCAAAATAAAACTGTGCTCCGTTTACCTCCATACCATTGTGAGCTCAATCCCATTGAGCTCATATGGGCAGAGGTTAAAAATTATATAGCTAAGCACAATACAACTTTTAAATTTTGTGACCTCAAAGGACTTTTCAAAGAAGCACTAGAATTAATAACAGCGCAAAAATGGGAAAACTGTATTAAGCACGTGAAAGACAAAGTTGAAAAGAGAATGTGGGAACTGGACAATATTTTAGAGGAACAAGTCGAGCCATTCATTATTGACGTTGGTGCTTCAGGCAGTAGCGATGATGAAAGCTCATCAAGCTCATCTTTCCAATAAAAGATGTCGTTCATCAAATTCGGTAAGTTATAAGTAATTATAAAGCTACTGTATTTTTTAATTAATTATTGAAATTTTTGAACCCATTTTGGCAAAACCTATTCAAGAATCTACTTTCTGACAATGTTCAACCATGCACATTTTTTTACGTTTTGAACGTTTTAATTTGGTTACATATTTACCTAGAAATCAAAAAATATATCAATCAATATTCTAAGAGCAATTTTAAGAGATATACGATTATTTTTAATTTAGGCTAATTTAAACGCCATTTTGAGATTATATTCGACTGTATTTCACCAAACATCAGGCGGCATCCGAAGCTGGAAATCGAAGCGAATATTTTGAAACCTTTATGTATATTTACATCATTATATATTTCTTACCCCACCCCCACATGATCCTATATCCATCACCAATCGTATACACATCGAATTGTGCTAATTTACTACAAAGTTACGCAAAGCAGCATCTACTATCTAAAATATGTACTGCGTGACTCTTAATACGTCCCTGCCGAATGTTACAGCGTTCGATGATCACGTGGTCTTGTTTATGTCTGGTCTATCTCTTATCTGAATATACTGTAGGCAGCCAGCAGGAACGAACCTCGATGGAAAAATGGACGCACGTCGTCTGTTAGCCGCTCAACTAGGAAAAGAGAGAGACAGATGATACTGCTTCGCTGTCTACGAGGGAGACAAAAGTTTTTACCTGAGTTACGCTGTACGTGTGAATTACACAACAGAAACAAAAATTCATTGTTATTATCCGACCGAAAAAAGTGACCCTGTACACAAAATTTGCAAATTCAAGGAATTATTTTTTTTTATACCGTTAGAATCGGGATAAACTAGAGTAGTTTTTAAAAGGATTCTAAGAACGTGAACGCTTTTAGTTTTTTTTACAGAAATTCAAAATTGAGACTTACATTTTTTTGTTCTTCTTTGTAACCCTTTGTGAGTTTATAAATAAAAAACTACATGCTGCTGGCAAGTAATGTTGATTTTGTAAGATTGGTACAACATCACCCATTAAGATTAATTAATCATTAGGTGGACATACTCTTTATTTTTTTTATTTCACTTTGTGTATTACATTTTAAAAAATCTACATAATTAATGCCGTTGGGCTAAAAACTGTTCGAGGGACCTAGGGTGATAGAAAAAGACCTCCCCTGTCCGCCATTTCAATTTGGCAAACGATGCACCAAACACCGTGTATATGTATATTTTGAATCAGAAGAAAAGTCACTACAATTTTCTCTGAAAATATATAGGGTGTTCATTCAAATACAACTTCATTCAATAGTCTGTTTCGAGAGAGAAAAGAGAAAATATGACATGAACACTAGACCTTATAACTTTAACTTAAATAGATCATTATAAAAAAGGCTGGACACCCGGTGACTGTCGTTCAACAATATAATCAACTAAACGCGCGTCTATTTCATGAAATCGTCAAGCATGTTTGACCAAATCGTAAAATAATTATCGACAGAGGCGCTGGGGGCGCTTTTTAATTGATAATTCTAATTATTAATTTGCAAATGAGGCAGAAAGTGGGATTCGAGGTCTCAAGTATTATGTGGATCACGGTAGGTACCGGTCAAAAGGTCAAAAGCCGTGAAGTTCGGGACGTGTTTACACATTAACACTTTACTCTAAAATAACACTGTTATTAATTTATTTGAAGTCAAAATCGCGTGCTAGTTAAAATATTATGTTTGTCTATTGATAATATTCTGCGTAATGTTGTCGTGCTTAAACAATAAACGAGTTCCTAACGTATTCTGAATTTTTATTAGATATTATGAGTATCCGTCATTTGTTTGTCTGGTCGGTCCGTTGGACTTTTGCCAGTTATTCACTGTCTAATGACGTTAGTCGAATCTGTCAGTCCTGGATCCTCAGAAACCAGACAATGTCAAGGAAGAAGAGAACGGGGAAGAGAAGAGAAAAGGAGAAGAACAAAGAAAAACAAAAGTGTATCAGTTTAGAAGGACACAGCTAGACTTTTTGACTGTTAATGTTAATTTTGATCCAACTAAATATTCTCTATGAACACTCTGTTTTACGATATGATCAATCGCGGACCATTGCATGATATGGCACGACATATTCACTTTGGAGACTTCCACCTTGATATCGAAACATCAACATCCTGCATCTAGATAATGGAGATGTTGGCGTCCATTTTAAATCATACTTTCACCTCCAAAAATATTATTCATACTTACCAGCTGAATCTGCGTTAAAGTTTTCTTTACAGTTAAGTTATTTTTCCAACTAGCATCGTAAGCAGCCAAGAAGTAGTACAGGAACATGATGGTATGTACAAATCCATTCACACAAGCCACCCATAAACTATCTCCACCACAGAAATACGTAACACCGTACCACATCCCAAGTAACATGACTGAATGGTGGTATAGATGTAAGAAGCTTATTTGTCTGTAACTTTTCCGAAGGACGAAAAATACCTAGAATCACATAATATCAAAAAGAATTGCAATCAATAGGTAGCAAGTAATTTGATAAGTGTCTCGACTCCACATGAAAACAGATTAGTTTATAGGTTCATTCTCCCTCAAGTTAAGCCTAGGTCATATAGACGCGAATCGCGATTGCGAATAAAACAAATGATACTCCTGTTGGTCAATTGGATTGCAGTATATAACGAACCTAATAACGAAAATGCATTTGTCCTTTTTATATCTAGCATTGAAGGCCATATTGCTGAATGCACCAAAACAGTAAAGATTCCACGAACACAAATAAAAAGACAAGCATGCATTTCAAAAGGGATTATTACCTCCATCAACAACAAAACAATAGAATTATAAGGAAACCAAAAAATATCCCTATTATGTGAATCTTTTGAATGAATTTAAATCATATCGAAACAGAATGACAAAAATAATTAAAGAGGCTAAAATTAAATATCTCCAAGAAGAGTTTGATAATCTACAAAATTGTTCGTCCAAAATGTGTCAATTTATCAATAAAATACAAGGTAAAAAAAAAGCAACAAAATTAGTACAATCAAAAAAGAAAATGGTGAACTAGTTAGTAATAATGTAGATATAGCAAATGAATTTTGTGAATATTTTTCAAAAATCGGGAAAAGGTTGTCAGAAAACAAAAAACGCGGAAAAACTAAATTATAGTAAGACCAGATTATATAACTCATTATATCTGGAACCGACCGATACGCATGAAATAAAGACAATAATCAATGAATTAAAATTAAGAAAATCTCCAGCTCTAGATAATATAACAGCATATGCTCTCAAGAGGATAAATTTCAGCATCTGCAGCATATTTGATAAATTCTTGTATGAATAAAGGAATACTCCCTACATGTTTAAACCACGCTATGGTAAAACCAATATTTAAATCTGGAGAAAGAGAAAAATCCATCAATTTCCATCATAACCGATTTTCCTAAAATATTTGAAAAAGTGTTAAAAAAACGATTCACCGAATTTGCAAAAAAATATAACTTAATAGCGGAACAGCAGTATGGTTTTCAAGAAGGCAAATCTACTCAAGATGCTATTGTAAAATTAACAAGTAAAATCTACAGGAATCTCGATATTGGCAAACCAACTGCATGTGTTTTTGTTGACTTGGCAAAGGCATTCGACTGTATTACTCATGAATCGCTTTTAACAACTTTAGAAAACTTAGGTTTCCGTGGAATAACATACAAACTTATAGAAAATTATTTGTCAAAGTGCATCAAAATTAATAATACATTTAGTGGAGCCGATATCGAATCGTACGGTGTAACTCAAGGTTCAGTATTAGGATACATTTTATTTAATCTATTTATCAACGATTTGTTCAAAATAAATAGTAAAGTTATCGGTTTTGCGGATGATACAGCTATTATTCTCTATGAAAGTAACCAGTGGCATACACTGAAAACCACGATCGAAAATGATTTCAAAACATTTATAAATTTCTTTTCGGAAAGAACTATGACAATTAATTAGAACAAAACACACTACATAGCATTTTCTTGTAACGACAGGCTCTCACCACAGTTTAAAAAACTTGAAGCTCATACCAGCAGTGATCTCTCAAAAAGATTCAGTCAGCCGATAAAATAAAATACTTAGGCGTGATTTTGGACAAACAGTTGAAATGGAATACCCATACAGAGTACCTTGTGAAGAGACTGAGATGTATTATTCCAAAATCAGGTACTTCAGAGATATTCTGTATAAGAAATATCTATACAGGGTGTCCCAGAAGTCGACGTCAAGCCGAAACCGGGTGATAGGCAAAGTCATATAGGCTATCAGAAAAATATTTAAAAAACTTGTATGTATGTGTTTTGATAATTATAGGTCTTTGAAAAAGATATAGAAATTTCACACCCTACGGCAGTCTGTCAACTCCTGTTACTACAAATATTAACTTTTTTTGGATTTTATTTTTACAATGTAATGATGAATAATGCATGTTCAAACTGGTGTCTCAACCTTACTGCCAACTTTTCTCGTTCAGGAAAAATTGCCACTTATTTCCCAACCAAGTATTCCAAAGTAAAACTTTGCTCAACTTTAACTGGCTGTACTGGAAAAAAATGTACTACGAGAGTTTGGCAAGTAACATTAAAAGTTGGCGCATTTAATAACGATTCCAAAATGGTATAACACTTAGAAGATTACTCGTTAACTTATGCACAATTTTTATTTGAAAAAAAAACTGATGAAATTTTTTCAAAATTTCCTAATTAAACAGCGATTGTGAAAACGCTCAAGGACCCTTAAGGATAACTGTTTGCACAACAGTGGGCGTCAAAATGCTGCTGATGATGATTCACCTTTACAGCAAATGCTGCTTCCAATAGTCTTTACCGTAGCTCAGCTACATTTTGAATCGGCTTGAAATACACTTTTTCTTTTACAGTTCCCCAGTAAAAAAAATCTAACGGATTCAAATCTGGTGACCGGGCTGGCCACGGTATTGTACCAGACCGCCCTATCCATCTGCCTGGAAAGTTTTGATCGAGATACTCTCTCACTGAGAGTGCATAGTGTGCTGGGCAGCCATCATGCTGAAACCACATGTCTCTGTAAATACTCAGTGGCACGTCCTCCAAAAAATTTTCTAAATGATTTTGCAAAAAACCTAAATAAACCTCAGCAGTCAAAGTCTCTGGGAACTCAAACGGACCGATTATTTTACCATTTAAAATTCCTGTCTAATGGTTTATCTTGAAGCGATATTGAGATTTATCTTCTCTCATCAAATGTGGGTTTGCTACGTGCCACTCGTGTAAGTTATGCAGGTTCATGTACCCATCTTTCTTAAATGTGGTCTCATCTGGCCATATAATTTTTTCAAAGAACCGTGGATCTTCCCTGTGTCTTTCTAACATTGTGCGACAAAAAGCAACTCGGGGCTCATAATCCCGGAGCAGAAGAGCTTGAACACGCTGTACGTGGTATGGATGGAGCACGTTTTTTTGCAAGATTCTATGGGCTGTACTTTTGGGCACACCTGTTTTTAGTTCTATAGCACGCACTGAAGTACTCGGGTCTTCTTCGACAGCTCCTAGCACCACGTCTTCGTAAGGAAGGAAAGATCTTCCCTCACCGTGTGATTGGTTTGGTAGTAAACGGTGCACATTTGTGAACACTCGATGATCTGGATGACGAGCTGCATTCGGGTACCTCTCACAGTAAAGTCTCGCTGCAGCACTAGCGTTGCATCTGCATTCCCCATAAATGAGGTGCATGTTAGCATATTCTTGTACGGTGTACACGGACATAGCGGCACTGCACAATCACACTATCAAAGATAGTCTAAGGAAAGCAAATGTTGTTTTGAAGAGCAATTAAACAGTCCAAATCCAAATCACAAGCGATCAACAGTCCAGTTCACGAATCCAAAATTAGTAACAGTACGAAATCAACAAGCACGAACATGTAAAGATGCGCAGTAAACGATGGAGTACTGATCGGTATCAAAGTGTGCAATAGCAAGTAAGTGATGTGCTTCATCCATACCACATACAGCGTGTTCAACCTCTCCTGCCCCGGGATTATGAGCCCCGAGTTGCTTTTTGTCGCACAATGTTAGAAAAACACAGGAAAGATCCACAGTTCTTTGAAAAAATTTTATGGTCGGATGAGACCACATTTAAGAAAGATGGGTACATGAACCTGCATAACTTACACTAGTGGCACGTAGCAAACCCACATTTGATGAGAGAAGATAAATCTCAATATCGCTTCAAGATAAACCATTGGACAGGAATTTTAAATGGTAAAATAATCGGTCGTTTAATAACCCGATCTTTTTTAAGAAAATCTCGAGCGTGTATTGCAGCTGAAGGAAAACAGTTTGAGCATTTGCTGTAAAGGTAAATCATCATCAGCAGCATTTTGACGCCCACTGTTGTGCAAACAGTTATCCTTATGGGTCCTTGTGCGTTTTCATAATCGCTGTTTAATTAGGAAATTCTGAAAAATTTTCATCAGTTTTTCTTCAAATAAAAATTGTGCTTAAGTTAACGAGTAATCTTCTAAGTGTTATACCATTTTGGAATCGTTATTGAATGCGCCAACTTTTAAGGTTACTTGCCAAACTCTCGTAGTACATTTTTTTCCAGTACAGCCAGTTTAAGTTGAGCAAAGTTTTACTGGAATACTTGGTTGGGAAATAAGTGGCAATTTTTCCTGAACGAGAAAAGTTGGCAGTAAGGTTGAGACACCAGTTTGAAGATGCATTATTCATCATTACATTGTAAAAATAAAATCCAAAAAAAGTTAATATTTGTAGTAACAGGAGTTGACAGACTGCCGTAGGGTGTGAAATTTCTATATCTTTTTCAAAGACCTATAATTTTCAAAACACATACATAAAATTTTTTTAGATATTTTTCTCGTAGCTGTTATGACTTTGCCTATCACCCGGTTTCGGCTTGACGTCGACTTCTGGTATAATCTTCTGTATAATCTTGTTTATCCTCCATTACTTTACGGAATTTTGGCTTGGCGGAGTTATGAATAATAATTACAAAAAGGTTGATGAATTCAAAAATTAATTTTAAAATTGATCCTCCATAGGGGGATTACTTATTCAAGTGATTCTCTATATGTGGAAGCTCAGTTATTAGATTGCAGACAAATTTACTTTTAATGTGGTCTAATACATTATATTAAATATTCGAAATACTTGAATCGTACCATTCGTAACTACCGAAGAAGATTCAATCAAAATTCAGTGTGCATTCCACAAACGTGAAAAACCATTAAACAACGATCTCTGTTTTTCTTGGGACCAAAATTCCATAACTTCATACCATAGTTATTAAGAGTGATTAAATCAAATAGATCATTTAAAAAAGAACTAAAAAAATGGATTTTACATTAACCAAGGTGCTCCATCCACGAAATTGTAGATATGAAAAATCATTATCATAATCAAAATTTTACTTACACTAACATCCATACTTTTACTTTAGTTATAATTGTCTGCATATTTTTCCCAACATCACCATAATAATTCAATTCACCAAATTATGCAGTATTAACGGTTTTTTTTTTCATATACTGACTGCACTTTTAGTTTTTATTTTTAACAAATCCAAACACAAGTGCAAACTTTTTTGAGTGCTTTATGTTTACTGTGCACAATATTTAATATTTACCTGTATTTTGTGACAATAAACATTATTATTATTATTAATTTCCTTAGGTTTGAATTCTAGGGGCTAGAATCTTAAAAATCTTATAATTTTTTTTGAGAAACGTAATCTGGCAAACATGCAAAAGCTGCTATGATTCACGTCTAATTGTCTCCCTAACACTTTAGAATACATTTATTATAATAATCGGTTAGGTGAATAGATTATAAAGAGTTGGAACTGTAATGTTAATTTTGTACCTACCGTATCAAAAAGGTCCAATATTTTCAACCAAAAATAGCATTTTCCAATCCACAGCTGCCTCAAGGCAAATGGATCGTCCGAATAATCTATAGCGTTGCACTTCCAGTTGCCTTTGAGAAGTGAAAGCAGAGCCTAAAATTATCAGGAATTGTATAAAGACAAAAAATTCAAAGGCACTGGAGCATTATGTTGTTTCAGTCAGATATTGTTGAGGAGAAAGTGGCATCGAGCCTAAAGGGTGTTCGCAAAGTTGGGGTTTTCCTTTACACGACGTGTAGATCTCGAAAACAAAAGAAATTTTTCTTAGTACCATATACACCAATGTCTTAAGGGAACCGAGATAAAGGGCTCTGCAACATCAAAAATATCTTAATACCGTCCTGTAGCCGCGACCCGCGACATCACCGAATGGTACAAGGTCACTGGCTCAACCCGACGACAGAACTGGGTCGGGGTCAGTGTGTCAGGTCAGTATGCAACCTTCAACCGACGGTTACGGTCACGCGTGTAGAGGTAAACGAACCCGTATAATCGATTGCGTTTCAAAAAACAACAAGCACTAGAGACGTGGCTAGAGAAGTGCAAGTATCAAAAACTAAAGTGTGGCAAACGCTGCGTGAAGAGGGGCTGTATCCGTTTCACTTCCAACGTGTACAAGCCCTTCAACCTGACGATTTTCTAGCAAGAGTGCGGTTTTGTGAGTGGTTGTTGCATCAACATGACAATAATCCGGAATTTTTGAAGTGCATATTGGTGACAGATGAATCTACGTTCACGCGTAATGGGGTGAATAACTTTCGCAACACTCATGTTTGGTCAGTATAAAATCCGCACGCTGCCCGTCGGGCACATTTTCAACAAACATTTTCGGTGAATGTTTGGGCTGGCATGGTGAACGGTATGCTCATTGGACCATTTATTCTCCCAAATCGGGGGACTCCATTCTCAAAGCCTGCACCGATGATTGGCTACGTCGTGCACGCACCTGTGTTTTTTGAATCAAACGACGATAACTTCGAACAATACCTATAAAGTACGTTTAGCTAAAAACTGAAAACGCGGCAACGCCGTCATATTTGTTACCTCTGTTCGTGGTCTGCACCACCGCCGGCGTCTGCTCGGTAGCGCATCAGCTGATTTCATTTTCTGTTGGAGCGGTATGATTTCGGGCAGAGACGTACTTAGCCCTTCTCGTCAACTGAGAGTGAGTACTTTTTCCTTTATTTTTTTTTACTTGGTCGCCCTCCTTTCTCTACACATTACCTTTGTTATTTCAAGGGTAGTTGTTTCTGAAAAGGAAAACCCCAACTTTGCGGACACCCTGTATTTGCAAAATGTTATTTATTTGCGCATTTTAATGGTTTCTAAAAATTATCCTGTTTAAAAATTCGTATATTGGGGACAACCTCATTATCAAGGAATGGTTGACGTTACCGAAACATCCACCAACGATGGTGTAATAAATATTAACGTTTATGGTCAGGATATTTCGATGCACCGAAGGCATCTGCTTTGTTTATATAACGTTAAATGGCTAGAAGACTTTGGATACCGCGCCCTAACGCTGAATAGATGGTATTTAAAGTCCGCGCCCAGTTATTATTTGTATTGCCAATAACTTGAATTACTCGTATTTTACATCAAGTATTTAATATTTAGAGTAGCTTTCGAGTCGTATTGAAAATCAATTGATAGTACTGTGGTGTTATAGACAGTATCGATGACGTTTAGCAACGAATAAATAAGGATAGTTTCCATAGCCGCCATCTTGCGTTCGACATCGAATTATTTAGACTCTACATGTGTGTGGTTTTCCAATAGGGACCTGACAACTTTGAACTTTCACTGTGAACGCACCTTTAAATCAATTACCGAACTCTCAATGTCAAAACATTCAGTAAAGAAAACATTTTCAACATGGTGAAACGAACGAAAAATGCTTACAAGTAATTAAAATTTACTACCGAAATGCCGAGTCGGTGACTTTAAGAGCGTTAACGCCAGTTTTTGGTCGTAATTATCGTCCCAGTAGACAAGCAATTCATAGTCTAGTAAAAAAATTTGAGTCCACTGCTGGATGTTGCCGTGCTAGTAAGACAACGTCGCAAACGTACAGAACACGTCGATTCCACGACGTTCTCAAGAATTGGGTATCGCTCAGACCACAGTATGGCGATTTTGCGATTAGATCTTGGCCTGCACCCTTATAAGATCAAGATAACTCAAGAACCGTTCGATCATATGAACTGACATACGTTCTCGAATTGGGCTCTAGAAATGTTACAAGAAAATAACAAATCTCATCGCAAAATCATCTTCAGTGATGAGGCGCATTTTTGGCGAAACGGTTTCCTCAACAAACAGAGTATGCGTTATTGGTCAAGTGAAAACCCTCATGCGCTTCAACAAACACCACTTCATCCACAAAAAATAACTGTATGGTGTGGTCTTCATGCCGGTGGTAGTTTCCGTTTTAAATTATAAACGAATTGTATATTTGGCAAACCCTAACCGGCAACATTTTGAACACTTATTGGAATAAAACGTGATATTTTCGTGTGTTTTTGTTTTCTATCTGAAAAAATTAAGATCCTAAATAAAAAAATTTCTGATTTTCTCGGAAACGAATTGATTGATTTTAAAAAATCAAACTTCAAAATAACGGACTTCGAAAGAACTTTCAAACAAGCTATTACTCAATACCGCTTGTCATTTAAAATTTTCAACGGAATGACCCTAGGGGGTCCAGGGGCGAAAGGGGGTGAATCAATGACTTTCGATAAATCCGTGGTGAGAAGTTTTTCAAATGAATTCCCTGTATAAATAATAACAGTGAACCGCTCTCAGTATTATTATTGATCAACTTCGTCTTTCCTCCTCTTATTTTTAGCAAGCCAAAATTTGGAGTAATGATCCATGAATACTATATTTTAGTGTAAAATTGACAATTGTAAATTTAAAGATGACGGTTGGGGACCATTTGCATATTTTTTTCAAATAGTATAAAACTTTAAAATCACTAATTTTCAAAATGAATATCTGGTAGTAAGTTGAACGTTTTTGTACATTCAATCATTTATAACTCAATAACCAATCGTCAAAACGTTATAGTATCATATGTTATGTCAATATTCTTCTTTTGAAAAAGTCTATCTGGATATGTGATGAAAGTGAAATATTTCATTGAAAAGCTGTCAAATATTTTAAACAGATGTCTCATATCTTATTACATTTTGAGTCCGCCATTTTGAAGAAAAGTGATTCTATAATCAAGAGTTATAAATTACTCTCAAGAAGCTTCCAAATAACATGACCCAACATTTCATTAGAAAAAAATGTATCCATTTATTAATTTCATTACCCCAAATTTTAATTTACTAATTTGGCGCGTTAAAAAAATCAGTCGGCGTGGGATCTTTTTGAAAAACACTGTGTGTATACTGAAGCTATATTGAAGATTCAAGATTTTTTGGCGATAAGCTTACCTCCCATGAAACGTATGCATTCAGTACCACTTGCAATATATCGTAAGCCATCATAATCTTCTTAATTTCTAGAGGTTTCCTTTTTTCCATCAACTGGGGCCCAAGCTTCTTGACAAAGTAGAGGTAGATAGCGGTGAGGGCTAATAGCTGTATCGGTTTCCCAAGTACCCAAGCATCTTTTAATCTCTGATCTGGAATATACATATTGTGATGACATTACTGAATATTATTAAAATAAGAAAAATATCATTTTACGCCTTTTGTTTCAGCGACTGTCAGAGTTTCTTTTTATGGTCGACTAAGAATTAACTAGATCTGGATAAAGTAAATTATTGCAGCATTTTTTTTATTTAGGATAATCATTTTATAGCAGTTCTTAAAAACATCGAATTTCATTTTGATACCAAACCACGTCTCTCAGTCTAATAATTTTAAGATCGAAAACTCTCCATCTTGTTGGAGGTCATTTTTTATAATTTCTGTCGATCATAAATATGAAGGCTGAAGATGACTTGGAGCTATCAGGTAACCAAATAAGTTCGTGCGGTTGCTGTATATCGCACATTGCCACGGATGTTGTTGACCGATAGCGATTGTTTGTTACCTGTTGTCACTTTAGTATGAATCCTTCTTTTCTCACATACATAAAAAGGTGCTGAAAATTGTTACATACGTAGTTTTAATAATTGAAAATGGCGACGAATAAAACAGTAATTCAAAGTTGTTTTCTGTATGAGTACAAACTTGGTACAAAAGCTGCAACGGCGGCGCGAAAAATATGTACCGCATTCGGAGATGATGCCGTTAGTGGTCGAATAGCACAGAAGTGGTTCAAAAAATGTTGTTCCGAAATCTCAGTTTGAGCGATGAACCGCGCTCAGGGAGACCAAAAATCATGAACAACGAGGATCTTCGACAGGTTGTGGACGCAAGTTCCAGGTCAACGTGCCAAGAACTTGCAGAAACGTTCAGAGTGAGTCCTGAAACCATTCGTTTGCATCTTCATCAGCTAGAAAAGACGTGGAAGTTAAGCAAATGGGTCCCACATGAACTTACAAATGATAACAAATTAAGTCGTCTTACCATTTGTTCAGCAAGCATTTCACGCAACGCTAATGAACCATTTCTTAATCGGTTATTAACCTGCGACAAAAAATGGATCTTGTATTCGAATTCTAAGCGTTCGTATCATTGGTTGTCGCCTACGGATTCGGTACCACACATGCCCAAGACTTCCTTGCACCCAACAAGGTGTTGTTGTATGTTTGGTGGACAGCAACTGGAATTATCCATTATGAGTTTTTGGAAATAGGTCAAACCATCACTACTAACTTGTATTGTCAGCAGCTTCACTGAGTAGAAGCAGCACTTATCCAGAAACAGCCTCCTTTGATCAATCAGAAGAAAGTGATATTCTTGCAGGATAACGCCAAGCCTCATACCGCAAAAGTGACCCGAAAAAAAATTTCTTAACTCGGCTTGGAATCGCCGCATATTCTTCCGATATTTCGCCCAGTGATTATCACCTTTTCTTGTCTCTTGACAACTGTATGAGGCACTGACAGCTCACAACTCGAGATGGTTTAATAAATAAAGTACGCCAATTTTTTTACTCCAAATCCAAGGTCTACAATACCGGCATACAACAAATGGTTCCACGTTGGCAAAGGGTCATTGAATGTGATGGTAATTACTTCGACGAATAAATAGTGTCTTATTGTTTCTCAATAAAATATTATATAATATTTTTCTACTAAAAACCGCACGAACTTATTTGGTTATCTGATATTTCCGGTGCTCTGGTGTAGGAATTTTCTGCGGCTCGCTGCATGATTCTGTGAAATAGTTCACACGCTGAGTTGCGAACTTATAGGGTGGTGGGGTTGGTTCTTATTAGAAATCAGCCCCTTTGGTGTTTTTTTTTGTCGGAGGCTTTTTCTCACCCTCTTGGAAATTTAGCCATGCAGATAACTACACTCAACCATCGATCTGTAATTCTATAGAAGGGAACCGCCGAGGCGAATTTGAGTGGGACTCACGCTTGGGAGGAGCCGTTCTCCATTTTTGTGAACCCTCATTGTTCGAGGTAATTATGATTTTTTTATTTACTTTGCTAGGCCTGTCTTAATCTTGTACAAACTGAAAACACAACTTCGTTCAAAAATTAAGCACGAGTCTATCCGTAGTTTTATTTGTGTAACATTAGTGTTATACTTTAACCATTTAATTATAAATTGTTTAGGTCAATATGGAATTCGTCAGAAACTATTAATTCATCAACCTATTTGGTAGTAAAACGAGAGAAATTTTTTGAATTTCTCATTCGTAATATTTATATATTTTGTATTATAACGGGTGATTTTTAAGGGGTATAGGATTTGATTTAAAAAAAAAACACAAAAAATTTGAAAAAACGATTAAATCTTTATTTGAGTCGATAGAACGGTCGATATAATTTAATGTTTAAAGATTATTTCATGTAAATGTTGGCCGCGGCTCCGCTTTAGATGGCCCATGCGCAAGGTCCAATTTTGACACACTCTCTCCAACATATCGGCCGGTATCTCACGAATAAATGCTTCAATATTGGCTTCCAGTGCGTCAATCGTTGCTGGTTTATCCCTGTAGACATTAGCTTTAACATGGCCCCACAAGAAATAGTCCAACGGCGTTAAATCACACGATCTAGGCGGCCAATTGACGGGCCCCAAACGTGAGAAAACTGTTCACCGACCTCGCCTCTCAATAGGGCCATTGTTTCATGTGCGGTGTGGCATGTGGCACCGTCTTGTTGAAACCACATGTCAGCCAAGTCCAGCTCTTCCATTTTGGGCAAAAAAAAGTTTGTTTTCATTCACAGTTATGTTTCGGCCATTGTCGTCTTTGAAGAAGTACGGCCCGATGATGCCACCGGCCCATAATCCACACCAAACAGTGATTTTTTCGGGATACATTGGTAGCTCTTGCAATGCTTCTGGCTGGTATTCACTCCAGATGCGGCAATTTTGCTTGTTAACGTACCCATTCAACCAGAAGTGAGCTTCGTCGCTGAACACAATTTTTCGATAAAAATGTGGATCTTCCTCCAACTTTGCCAGCGCCCATTCACCAAATTGGAAACGTTGTGGGAGGTCGTGTGGCTTGAATTCTTGCACCAGCTGTATCTTATAAGGTTTTACACCCAAATTCTGTCGCAAAATTTTCCACGTAGTGGAGTAACCGAGGCCCAATTGCTGCGAACGGCGGCGAATCGACATTTCACGGTCATTACTAACACTGGCGGATACAGCCGCAATATTTTCTTCAGTCCTCACTCTACGTCTGCGTGTTGGTGGTTTAAGGTCCAATAATGTAAGCTGGGTTCGAAATTGCCCATAAATAACCGAGCATGAATTTTGATAGTAAAATTCAATAATTTGCAAGCGTTGTTCGTTCGTAAGTCGATTCATCGTTAAATTATAGACCAAACTGAACAAGTTTGACAATGACACAAGACACGATTCACGCGTCATCTGTCAAAAACAGTGTTGCCAAAAAGGTACTAGCAAAAAAAACACCAATTAGTAGATACACTGAGAATAATATAGGGTTATTTTTATATGGCGGTAGCTTCTGATATTGCTTGTATATTTACTGAAATTTGAATGAGCCATGCACATTCCTGTGGTTCTCAAGCAACATTTTAATTTGCTTTATTTATAAACTGAGGGAGGACATGAAATATTTTACCTCCGGGTCCTTAGGTTTTTTACAGGTATCTGATTAGGAGGAAGTATTGTAATCGCAAAAAAAATCGAAAATGAGATATGTTTTTTGGACACAAAACACCATCTCACTGATTTCCGGTTTGTGCGTCTGTCAATCTGTCCTCAAATCCTTGACCCGTCTATAACTGAAGTGCTGCCTGAATTTGCAATGAAATTTTTATACTCGTATAAGGTTGCTAATATTCCAAGGTTGGAAAAGCTTTTAAGATTTCGAAAATCATTCTCCTGGCGGCGGTTGCAGGGGAAAATGCCAAAGACAAAAAAATTAATATCGCACGAACTTCGTTTTTGAACGTTTCAGGGAACTCATCATCATCATGTTTTAGAAATTTTCCAGCGGTATTGCAGTTTTTTTATGTTAGTATGTTAATACAGTTCCTCTAAATGCCTATCAGACATATTTCACACATCACGGATTTCCCCGTACATTTGTCCTGAAAGCATAGAGAAAGGTACCAAGTGTAATAACAATTGATTGTGTATTCGTAGGTGGCAGACGGTCTCTGACTGTCGAACGCGAGGTACCACCCGGCGGATCTCCAAGACGAAGCTCTACAACCACATCTGCTTCCCTTTCAGCATTCAACATTGAAAGAACCACTTTTTATGCAGGACAATGCACGACCTCCTGCCGCACGTGTCAGTTTAGACTTTTTAGAAGCGTCCAGAGTTAGTCTGCTTCAGTGGCCTCTTCGATCTCCATACCTTTCCTCCATCGAACATGTATGGGATACGAGGGATGTCTTTTAAGTTTTGCATATGGAAATAAAACAACACGGCAGGTAGTTTTAAATGACTTTATTGTTTTTCGAAGTATTCTCCACGAAGATTAATACACCTCTGCATGCGCTCGAACCAATTTTCGAAGCACTTATTACACTCGTTTGCTGGCAGATCTAAAACGGCATTACTTAGATCGGGACTATAATGGAGGATGGTCCAATAATTCCACGTTTTCTTCCGTTAAATACTGCCTTGTTTTTTGGGCTGTGTGCGAGCTTGCATTGTCTTGGTGGAGGATGATTCTTCTATCAGGGTTGTTTTTTCGAAGCTCGGTGATGACTTTTGGCAAACAAATGGTGGTATACCAATCCGCAGTAGCCGTTCTTTGCTCATTAAGAGGAATTGTTGCAATATGACCCGCTTATGACACAAATGTCGCGACCATCTTTTTCGACACACTTCCAGAACGGATGACTTTTGTTGGCTTTTCTTCACCTTGGAACACCCAAACAGCCGACTGTCGTTTTTTTCTGGTTCATAACAGTAAATCCACGATTCATCACCACTAACAATGCTGTACACATTTTTTGAGTTTCCGGAAAGCGTTTTTTGATACCAATTAACCCTGGCTACTTTCTGCTCTTCAGTCAGCAGGTGGGGCATCCAAAGAGAAACTAATTTTCTTACTCCTAATTCTTCATGTAATTTTTTTTGAATTGAGGTCTTTGAGATCTTCAAGGACGCCTCGATCTCGCGATATGTCACATGTCTATCTTCAATGGTGAGTTTGCGCACAGCATCGACGTTTTCCAGGGTGACTGTCGTTTTTGGTGCACCCACCCTGGGATCGTCGCTAAGACTCACCCGTCCACGTTTGAATTCTCCATACCCTCGGGAAATTGTCGACTGATGCGGCGCTTCGTTGCCGAAAACAGACAGTAACTCAGCAAGGCATTCTTGTTGCGATAATTGTCTCTGAAAGTTGTAATAAATTATGGCGAGAAAATGTTCTCGGTTGAGTTCTATTTTTCTAATGACTTGGTGACACTTAAAAATTCACTGTAGTGAGAACACTGCACGTATTGTTGTGAGACTTTGAATTTAAGTTTACTAAAGAGTGAGGTTAAGATTCAGTACTGACGTTCGATCCGCGCGGCCTACTATGTTTCTATATGCAAAACTTAAAAGACATCCCTCGTATGATGGGAAGAAGGTTGCATAATTCACAGCATCCTTCATAAGCTTTGGTGGCTCTACGAAACCAAATTCAGATTGCCTGGGATATAATACACCAAGAAGACTTTCTATTTATCAGTAGACCTAAAATTTGTAAAAGTATGCTCAAAATTACAGCACTCCTCGGTGCTGCAGGTAGCAGGTGGTAGGATATGCACATACGAGGTGGACTCGATATTATCTATACATACAAGCATTATGCTTGAACTGTAATTTTAAAAGGTTTCTTGATTCCGTAAGACTATATTAGATAGGATAGCACGTATCTAGGGCTATCATAATCAGGTATCAAATATTGTTGACAGACAGTTTTATACCAGAGCTCCAAAGAAATGAGGCAACTGTGTACGGGTACGCTCATTGCTGCAATCTGAGGAAATTTACTTTCACGAACAGCCCAAACACTGCACTAAGGGTTCTCACAAAACATACGTATTCTTGATGCCATTGCACTATATTCAAAATTGTACTGGAGGGCGTGGGAAGTATAGAGTCAATCTACTTGATGATATATTATTATTACACATTTTATGAGAAATCCAATAGTTTCTGAGATTCACCAAAGCTTCCAATACTTATCCTAATCATCATCTATCATTTGTGCAGGTATCTGAGTGTCGCTACTTTTAGTGGGAAGACGATCCATTTTCCGAAGAGCAAAGATATTGTATTATTAACAATTACTAAGCATAGTTTTCGCTAAGTGTGGTAGCTTACGAGTATGTGAATTCTGAATGTGGGATATTATTCATCATATACAGAAGGTTCCATACTTATTTTTTTTAGCGGGTCAACTTAGGAAGCTGGAATTTGAGATAATGTAATTGAGGCTTGAATACTATATGCTTTATCGTAAACTTTACAGTTTACATTGTGAAGCCCCTTATGTATACTTTATAGCCCTAGAATATAAAATCACTATCTTTTAAAATGGCAGACTGGTAGGCTGTCAAAGTTGAGCGTTTCTGTACAAGAATCGCTTACAACTCAACAACTAATCATTAAAACGTTTTAGTATGTAATAATATGTTTCCTTCGCATAGTAGCTATCTAAACTGAATCCAAATTCAAGATGAGATGTAGATAATAACAGTTAGCGCGTGATCTCTCGGTAACAGGTGGGGATAACGCCTCTTATTGGTCAATTCGCCATTAAATTTCAAGCGGTCGCCTGGCGGAATAATTCGCGGGGTAGGGGCAGGGCAGGCAGAGTTGCACTCAGGCCACCGTCCGTCGCGTGTATCACTGCGTGCTCGTGTTTTCGTATTCACCTTGCTTGGTTGTTGCTGTTGTTGTTGTTAAGTGTATTTGAGTAATTTGTTAAGTTTCTGTTTCTGTTAAATACTGTCATCTTTGTTTTACAACACGTTGGTGGTAGTCCTTCATTCGGAGGTAGCCCTGAATGCGGCATTGTACGCCATCCTTGCTTTTGGCAATCACGCATCCATTCTATCTTGGGTGTAAATACACTATAAGTGTGCAATGAAATATAAAACATTCAGTTTGGGAAAATTTTGCACATTTCAACATGTCTCAATAGAACGTTACATATGCTATTACATATCCGCAGGGATCTTACGTATCTTGAAAAGTGACTTTATGTTAGTTTTTATTGACATTATATAGGTTTGTTGTGACTTTATGTAGGTTTTTCTAGAAAATGTCCACTTAGCACTACCTATTGTACGCTTGTTGTATGTTCGTTCCGTAGTTGTACGTGTTGCCTAAACACATCAACTTGGCAACCTGGCAGCATGCTGCATAACGAAAACATGTCTAGTGAAAAATGCATAAAATGCAACACAAAAGTCGCAAAAAATAGTTATAAGTGTGTGAAATGCGAAAATGTGGTTCATCAAAAGTGTGCAGATGAAGAAATACCCAGAGATAGTGATTTTGTATGTGAAAATTGCCTGGAAAACAACTCGTTAAACAGTTCAGTGACGTCGGAGAATGGCACTATTATTCTGAGCGAGGAACGTAAGACACAGAATGAAGTTGTAATAAGCGATCTTATGAAAGAAAATGATCGATTGTTACGTGAAAATGAACTTATTAATAAACTCGTAAGTGAAATGACCGACAAAAACAATTTATTGCTGTTCAAAATTTCCATCTTGGAGAAAAACAATAATACTTTGGAAAAACCATGGCAACACCGAAATTCAAGTAAAAATTCAGACGCTCCAACTCAAATGCCACCTAGCACGCATACAGCAAACCACACCACTCAAAATCATACAGCGCCACCTCACGACGTAGCCAAAAGTCGTCGTACTCGCCGCACATCCACCAGATCAACCTCCGTGTCGCCGCCAGTGCTGCCATCTCCTGGTACCAGTGACAACCTCCAAGAAATTAATAAGGTTAGGGAAAATAACAAGGTACTGAGCATCGTAGGTGAAGTTGAGCCTACACTAAGCACCGCCGGAGCCGAAAACGGTCTTCAAGGCCTTTCAGTTCTAAAGGTAGCAACCCCTACAACTCGCCTGCACCTATCGAACCTAGACGTCAACACAACTGAAGAAATGGTTACGAAATACTTAAATCATCTGTCGACGTCGAACTATTTAGTTGAAAAGTTAAACACAGGAGGAAGTTTTAGCTCGTTTCGTTTAACAGTACCAAACACCGTATTAGATACCATAATGAAGCCCCAAAATTGGAACTGTGGCGTCCGTCTCAAGACGTGGATCTATAGAAGGCCTTCCGGATACGTAAATCGTGACTGGAGGCACAGCCAAAATAAGCGGTATCCTAGCCACAACTCCCAAAAACAAAATAATATAAATAATAGAGACAATAATAATCTTAAACATTCTTTTTAAATGTTCTTGACAACCAAATATGTAAAATTGCTCAAAGAGTTAGCGTTTTTCACTTAAACATTCAATGTTTATCAAATAAAATTGACGAGTTATCCTGTTAAGGTTTAGGTGACACAAATTCTGATGCTGAACTTTTATGCCTCTCTGAACACTGGTTGTGTGAGGATCAACTAAAAACGGTTAATATACCAAATTTTAATTTATGCTCTTGGTTTTGTAGGTCAGATCATGCTCATGGGGGTGTGGCCATTTTTGTTTTGGATGATCTTAGAAGTTCTTTTATCCCTGTCGATCTGAAGCCTTATACCACCGAGCTGTCATTGGAATGCTGTGCTGTAGAATTAGTAACAAACAAAGCAATATTCATAACATTATATCGAACAGGTAAATCTTGTTTTTATGATTTTCTTCAGGGTTTTGAGGCATTACTCACTTACATATATCAGCCCTAAGTATAACATTATAGTCATAGCTGGAGATTTTAATACCGACTTTTGTAACAATTCATTACAATTGCAAGACCTCAAGTATTTAATAAAGACTTTTGGATTAAAAACAACAATTATAGATTATACGAGAGTGACCAACACAAGTACAACTTGCATAGATAATATTTTGACAAATTTAGACGAGTCTGAATATACAGTTTCTGTAACAGATCCCTGTCTCTCAGACCACTATACCCAAAGTATGCTTGTACATTTAAATTCTATTAAAAAAGAAAATATTGTTCATACTAGGAAAATCACAAACGCTAGCCTAAATCATTTGAATCTCTCGTTATCCAACATAGATTGGACAAAATATTATGACAATCATGATGTGATTAGTCTCTCTTCTTTTCTCGTAGAATCAATAAATGAACTTAAAGATTTATATTTTCCATTACAAAAGCAAAAGCAACATTTTCAGAGACAGCCAGTAAAATGGTTTAATAGTGAACTTAAGACTGCTAGGTCCTCTCTTCAGGTTCTAAAAACAATATCGGAGCATCAAAAAGACGAACAGTCAAAAAATGCCTTTAAAACCTTCCAGAGACAATACAGACAAAAAATTAGACATGCTAAGTATAGTGCATATAATAATTTTATTCATTCATCGGAAAATAAAAGTAGGGACTGTTGGAGGCTAGTAAATTTTGAAAGAAATAAATCCAAACCAATGACATTCCGCTTTTTCTTATTCAACTTGGAAATTACCTATGCAAAGAACGATAAAGAAAAGAAAATCTCTGGTTGGTGAAGTATATTAAAACTAACAGGTGAGAAAATATGGTACATAAAGGAATATTTATGAAACGTAAAAAAGTTATTACATTTCACATTAAATTTTATACAAATTTGTTTTACGGTATCAAGACGAAAATACAGATTAGCGCCTAGATGTGACGCAGTGCGGAAGTGTTTTGTATGTGATGCGTTATTTCTCATTTTTCTGACATGTGGCTTAATGACACACGACGTGGGCGCGGCACTGATTTTCCGTAATTCTTTTAAAAAATTTTGAAAACGCAAGAAAACGAGGAAAATTGCATTGCATAACTTTGAACATAACCTCTCTCCAGAAAGAACATCATTAGTAACCCGTCTGGCACAGCCAACAGATATATTTCACGAACAGCATATTCAGTAATAATTTTCTCACAAAGCAAATATCACTGATTTTATACATATATTATGCAGGATGGACCCTTCAAAAGCAAAGAACGTACTATTATTATTTTAACCGCGCTTAATCGTCATCTTGAAATTTTCAGCTACCACCACTCTTACGCTAAAACATACTATCCGAAAACGAAGTTTGTAAGCGGTTTGATGTATGTGGTGATGTACAGGGTTTGTCCGGAAAGTAATAGGACTGAGTCGATTTAAAAAAAATTATTCAGCCAATCGTTACAATTCTTTAAAAACTTTCAAAATAGGCTCCTTCTGCGTCGATGCAGCGCTGCCAGCGCGATTTCCAAGCATTGAAGGCGTCACGGAAGGCATTCTCCGGAATATCCTTGACAGCCGCGGTGCATGCTGATTGGATCCCCTCTGTCGTCTCAAAATGCTTGCCTTTCATCGGCCTTTTCACGCGAGGAAACAAAAAAAAGGCCGGGGGCTGTAGGGCGGCTGCGGTAGCGTTGGGATGCCGGCCTTGGTCAGGTAGCTGTTCACAAGAAAGGCGGTGTGAGCCGGGACGTTGTCGTGGTGCAACTTCCAGTCAGCTGCGATGTCTTATCGGACTCGACTGACCCTTCGTGTGAGTCTCCTGAGCACTTCCACGTAAAACTTGGCGTTGACGGTTTGTCCAGGAGGAACAAATTCATGGTGTCAAAAAAGACAATGAGTATCGTTTTCACTTTGGATTTGCTCATTCTTCCCTTTTTTGGGCGAAGAGACGCCGTCGTGTGCCACTCGGAAGATTGCCTCTTTGTCTCGGGATCATACTCACAGATCCACGACTCGTCACCTGTGATTACGGTATTCAAGAATTGGGGGTCACTTTTCTTGGCACACTTCCATTCGCCGCAATTTCTGGTCGTCAGTGAGCACTTTTGTGACCACCTTCGCGCACACCTTGCGCATGTTCAAATGCTGTGTCACAATATCATGAACCACAGATTTTGGTAAATTTAACATCTGGGCAATTAAACGAATACTTAGTCGATGGTCTGAGTTCAAAACCGAATCCAGTCGGTGCGCGCGCTCCGAAGTGCAGTCATGGCGGAATAAAATGAGTCCTATTACTTCCCGGACAAGCCCTGTATAATTACCATATTATATACTGTTCCTCAAATTTGACTAAAGCCGTACTGTTTGTTAAATTCTATCGTTACCAGAACGCCGACAGGTAGATCCAGAGTGACGAAGCGACAGAAATGAGTGACATTGCTGTGTGGCAACAAAAACAGGTTAAATGAAGTTCGACTGTTTTCGTAATTGCGATACTTCCATAATTCATGGAGTCAAGTAAATAGACTTTGTACTTCCTATGTATCCATATGCATTGACTGCACGTACCCGGTAGTGGCGAGACACCTGGAAACTATTCGACCGAGAAAATTTGTTCCCTAATCTTTAACCTCCTTGTAACTCGGAGGGTACACCATTGATGATATTTTGGCAGAAGGTGACTACTCTGCTACAAACGAAAAAGCTTTGTACGTTTTCAATATTGAATTTGTGGTTTCACATTATACCTGCTCAATTTTTAAGAGTATGGTTTGAACTTGCAGAGACTTAATGTTTGCAAATGTAGCACTTCTGGAATCAGTGAAAAACATTCTGTTATTAAAAAGGCACTAACTAGTAACAGACATTTCATCCGTACATCTGCCATTGAAACAAAAATATGATACATTTATTTTATATAGTTTTAGATGTCACGATACATCGTATCCAAGAGAACGTACATCCAAGTGACCAAGTTTGAAATTTGCGAATTTGTACGAGGGTATATGTGACCTTGATGGTTGCTCCTAGACTAACCAATGATTGATATGTCTTTGTGTATTTAGCACTCGTGCTTTCTGTTATGTTCAGTTCTAAAGTCAAAGTGGACATCTTTTCACCGACCCCCCCCCCCTATCAGTGTCGTCTGCATATTTATATGACAAGCTAGAATCGCATTGGAATACTTTTGCAATGCCAATGCCAGTTCTGACGTCATAGGCCATGTTTTCATCGTTGCAGGATACGGGGTGTTTCACTACTTATCCGACAAATTTTAACCAGATATGCACTGTTACGAAAGAAGTCGATTTCTCAAAAAAAATGTAATAAAAGTCCTCCAGAAATCGAGATAATAAAATAATACAGCTTAACAGTTCACTTACTTATAAAAGCTGTTCAAAATTGTTTCCAGTGACTGCAATGCAAGCTTGGGCGCGTCAAATCCAATTTCGGCGCACTAATTCAAATACACCTCCTTCCTGCTATGACTGAAGGCTCAAATTATCAGCAGCCACTGTGATTCGGTCACGTAATTCCTCAATATTCTGAACTGGAGTACGGTATACCTCGTTTTTCAAGTATCCCCATAAAAAGAAGTCCAGATGACTTAGATCGGGAGACCGTGGAGGCCATGCAATTGGTCCACCCCTTCCGAACCAGCGTATCTGGTATACGATAAATAGGCTACGACGTTTCCATAGCGTTTCTTCTAATACAACAAATGGTCGTAGAAAAGGTGGTTAGAAATTGGAGGGCTGTCGTCAAGTTTTGTTACATGCCTAGGTAACAATTTAGACGTTCTAAAAATAAAGTTACACAGTATTTCAGACTGAAATTTTATCTGTCACTCTACACCCTATTAGTGTGTACGGTATTATATTACCTAGTGACTTACAAACTCAGCCCAGTGTAAACAAAGAGCAGTTATACCAGGAGAAGACAGTTAGACAAGGCGAATGGATTAGACAGAGATAAAACATTCAAAACATGGCATCTACAAAACAGATGATGGCGTCGAAATACGTTCTGTTCTTAGATAAATGCATTGTTGCCCAAAACCGTAAAATAAGCTGAACTCCATTCAGCACAGTCTAAATGTAGCACTTTCTAAACATTTTATGACAGTTTGGCCACACCGCCTCGATACATGCAGAGTCACCTATGACATGTGACTTTGTGGTAGAATGACGAGTCATTTATGAGCGAATCGCCAAGCCAAGGGCGGTCCACAAAGATCCCTGTTTTTTTGTAAGCAAGTAATTGACTAAGCGCCGACCGAGAAGATAAATTTTATTTCAGCTCCCATACTATAAAGCAGAAGAAGCCCAAAGGCAACTATAGTCAAAATCACGGAAGATGATAATTACGTCATACCATAAATTGTACTGAAGTAATCAATGGCCGTACGTCGATGATGAAATTATATTATGATTTTGCGAAGTTAGGTTATTTAACTGATTATTTTTATTTTAATTTTATTTCATGGTTTTGAGTGATACCTTAATAATAATTTTAGTGGGGAGTTTTTGTTTTGAAAAAACAAGTGTGTTCCTTTATAGGGATCAGGGACAAAATTCGATATTTAGGTTTTTATTTAAAAAAATATATTTAACAAAATAACAATTACTTAGTAGGTAATGTATGAAATAATAATATAAACTATATTAAAAAAGTAACACCAAATATACCCATTCGAATCGGAATAGGATTTCTTGCTCGGTGCTGTGTCATTCGTTATTGTACCTAAGTCAATACCTAAATCATAATTTTCTTGCTTTTTTAAATAGTTCTGAACTGCCTCGTTGCATTTCTTATATTTTTTTGAGCTCACCTTTCTTTTTGAGGATATAAAAGGATCAGAAGTAAGTAAAAGAACACGCATGAGATCCTTATTCGTATCTGTTCTTGAACATTTTCTGGTGTGAGATAATCGATGTTTCCTAACCTCTTTATGGCGAGCCTCAAGCGCATCCTCCGACAGTTCTCCAAAGGGCAAACAAAATGCATCAATTATCTCACACCCATGAACAAGGACCTTATGAACCGTGTTTGGCATGTTGTACCACTTATAAAGGTGGATATACAAATTTCTTGCTTCTTCCAGCAATGACGCAAACTTTTCCATATCAATAGCGCAACCACTAGCTAACACTCCTAAGATGATCGCAAATTTCTCGATTAATTCCCTATCAACCCCTGTGATATCTGAACTTGTCTGTGGATTGTGGAAAAAAACGAATCCAGCAGTGTAAAGTTGACAAACCAAACCGGTAATTGTCTACGTTAGGAGGACGGTTAATCCCTGCTAACGTGTTCATATCCTTGGGTGTGGCTCCGCAAATGATGCACTTCATAGTTGAATTTGTCTCTGATAGAACGTTTCCAACACTGCCGTCCAACATTATTAACATCGTATCAACTTCAATTATGTAAGAGCCCTTCTTTTGTTTTAATCTCAATAGGAATCAAATTTTCAATTTTTGTTATTATTTCATTTTCCGTATTCCGCACTAAATCAGCATTTTCCTTTTTAAATAAAAACTTGATCGGCCTACAATATAAAGTAGATGAAGGGCTCTCATTTTTCCACAATACCTTATTCGTTTCCATATCAATCAATCTGAGTGGCGTCATTGCTACAAGAAACAGAAATTCGTCGGTGTTTTCTAAATCAGGAAATTTCTGCTTATATTGGCTATGCCCAGAACTGCCATCAAATCCCCACTTGCATATCACTTTAATCCGGCAATCTCTCTCTTCAAAATTTATTATTTCAAGGATACTTTCAGCTGTTTTCTGTAGAAGTTCTTGCAAATCAACTTCTGCAGAAATTTCAGTAATAATAAATTGTGAAGGGAGGATAGCATTTTTTGTTTTCTGTAATTCTTAATAACTAGGAAGGCAGTTCTGGGCGTTACCATTAATAACAGACCTAAGTAGCAAATACTTTCTTACGGATATATCCAAATCTACCATAAGGGCTAAAGCTTCAGCTGTACTAAAACTAAAAATTTGTGGCGAGACCTCACTGTGATTGCTTCCAGAAACGACATTTACAGCAAATTGAAGTTCATTTGCAGATCTGTCTGTCTTTAGTTCGGCTACACGTCTTCGTTTTGTTTTCTTCGTTGCCTCTTCAAATGGCACCCGTGGCCGTCCAACTGAGCGACAAGGAGGTTCTTGTTCCTCATCCGAAGATGTGTTTTCTTCAGAATCATTATTTATTCTATATATAATCTTGTCTAACCAATATACCTGATTTTGTAAAAGTCGATTCCGAGATTGTCCTACTTTCTGCCATTTATTTGCCATTTTCAACCCAAACAACTTACTGCATTTCATAATATTACTTTTAAGATGTTTGGAAGGTTCATCTGTTATATCAATAAGAGATAATAGCTTTTCATAAACCACCTGTTTTTGTATTTCCTCTCGGTGCTTCTATCCACACATCAATCAAATCTCTATTTCTGACAATAGCACCATGTCCTAAAAAAAATTATATCTCCCTTAGACGTGGCATGACGTGATTTAAACTTTTTATCAAAACTTACTATGGAGAGATAAACAATAAATAAAAAAATTTTTAGGGTGATGGGAGGTGATTTTTGTAAAACTCTAAACAAAGTAAAAAGTTTAAAAAAAAATTAAAAAAATCGGTAATAGACACTTTAACTTAAAAAATTATCTAATTATAATTATATTTTAAATAAATCTATACATCAATATAATGTACTTACCAGCCTCATTACCAGCCATATTGGAAAAGTTAAAATATTTAAATATTTCGACACAAAATTTGTATCTTTCCCGAGCAATAAAACAGAGAGATTTTTCGCCTTCTTGACAGGTCTCGACATATCTAACTTTAAAGTTGCTAAAATAGGTAAATCGCAGCCAACTTGATTAAAGTACTATACTTACGTGTTGCAGTGACTATTTATCTATCCAATGGTATAATAAAATCAACAGAATTCTAATGTCAAAAATTATGTTTTTGAGTAATTTTGTCCATTGGGCGCCACACTGTGCATTGGTGTGATTCTAAACGCTAGTATTCGCATTTCGCACCAACGCTCCCGTGTTCCAGCGCTTTATGATTTCTTTAATAATTAGTACGTTGCGCATCTGGCAAAAATACGGTAATTAAATAAAATAATTCTAATTTTTTATATTCTAGTTGTTTTGATGGTTCCGCCACGAAATCTGTAAACGCACAATTAGACAAATGTGTAATTATATTTCCGGCTGCCATTATATTTGCAATAATGTTTATCTTGGCGGGGTGATAAAAAATGTTTTTACCATTAACCTCTACACAATCAGCAAATCTTCAATCAATTTTTGGCAGGATTGTTTTACATACAATGAAAATTCACAATGCACGAGAGAGATGCCAAACTTAAACTGAGAACTTGCGGTTAATCCTGGCGATAGAATGTTTCAGAAGGTTTTGGTATTTTGTTAGCAAATGGGGTCCTTCACATTTTATAATGATAAAGAATCATTTTCTAGCGAGTTTTCTGCATAACTGCCCCACGCAACATAGATGGACCAATACCATGAAATTGTTGATTTGGTAGATTAGATCCACATTTTAAGGCATTTTTAATTCAAAATCAGAGTACAAATGCGGCAAAAATTGAAAAATATCATACCAGATAATTCTTCTGCACTTAAAAATAGGTGGTAAATCTTCTTCAACACCAAAGCCATTTTTCAGAACAAATTTCCAACTTGCCTGACTACCACATCCCTGCTTCGCTGCAAAATTCTAACTACATCAAAACATATTTGACTGTTTAACATACAATCAAAAAGTAATTTCTATATTAGCATAGTATTCGCTTTTTAATTATTGAATATGTAAAGTCATTAAATTACTGACGTTACGACAAAATTTCGGCGTATATAAGCAGAATTTTGATAGGCATCGGAAATGCGGAAATAACACACAATCACCCAAAATTATCAAAATCGATGCCAGTGATATTATGAAATGACAAGGTATAATACAGATAGATGGAAAAGTAGACCAAATGGACTTATCGAAAAGTTTGTTATTGTTTTGTTGTAATCTAAACAGATGTGAACATTACATTGTGATTTTCTTCTATTTTATACGCTCAGATGATACCCTCTTCCAGTGTTTGTTATTAGTTCATCGTCCAAAAAGTATGAATACATCAAAGTATCTCAAAAAATACGTTTTCTAGACAAACATGTTTTAACAGGGTCATCGAATCGTGATTTTGAACGTGATGACTATGACTTCTAAGGCCATTTGAAGGACAATACAGTTTTCTTAAACGTAAACCCTTATCTTAAATAAATGTAAAGAGCAGGGAATTTCATGTTCAAGTGTCTTGGGTATTTGATAGTATCCAATCACTATTGAAAGTACAACATATTACAAAAAAAAAACAAAGTTGAAAGGTTTAAAAATGGTCACCAAGTGAGCTTTATCGTGAACTTGAGCATGACCTCCAAGGTTACTTTTCTCGATTGGATTTTTGATCTTGGGAACGTAAAGAGTGTTCAAATGAGTCCATAACTTTGATTATGACCATCAAGGTTATTTAAAGATAAAATGGTTTAGTTATGGAGAATTTCACGTCGAAATTCATCCTTGCCATGAACTTCGAGTTCATCACCCAACTAGCAAAGTACTGGTATAAGCTTATGGTAAAAGAACCGTTCAGCCATAAAAGCTCTCTATTGTTGTTGCCTGAACACCAAAATGCTGGCTTAATGTTGTGTGGAATGCAAATTTGCTTTCTGCAACATATTTGCTCTAAATTGAGGTGTTCAAAATATTCTTATAGCATAGTTATACAACACCTTATATGGCAAATATTTGACTGTTGCATAAACGTTTATACAACTGTTAGTCAAAATGGTTGTGTTGTGACATCCATGGTAAATTTAGTACTTTAGCCAACAAATTGCTCCCAACGGAAGCACTTATACAACTGTTGTTTAGTAACTGTTAAAGGCTGTACATATGCTAAATATGTTGGTATACAACTTCACCATAACCTAACTTTCTGCTGTCATATTTTTGTTAAAATGCCATAACCAATGTTTTAAGACAAACAACGCATGCATATTGGTTCAAAATGTTTTATCAACTGTTCAAACAGATGATATAGGTCTGGTACAAATTCTGGGTAAATCATTCGACTCTGTCGGTATTTCATTTCAGACATTTGTCAAATTGTTGTATAACATCTGCAGGCAACACCAAAATATTCTAATAACCTAAAGATAACATGGACGATGCCATGATTATAGACAACCACCCGCCATATTGGGCAAACATTTATTCCTCTATTTAATATTAAATAATTATGTTTCAGTTCGAAATTACAGATATGAAGTGATAAACATTAGTGTAATTGTGTCTAAATATAGGGTTTGTGGAAGATTTAACGCAGATAAGTTCAGTTTTCCATCTTAAAAATCTAGACATACTTTTGATCATTATCAAAATATGAAACAAATACGAAGCCCGTAGAAATAGCGTAACTAATTTGCACGATAATCACAATAAAATTTGCTGCGCAAGTAATTCAATAGCCCTATATCACAGTGTAGAAGTTTATCGTATACCTGTGTATGAAATTCACAATGGCCGATATGTAAGTAAACAAGATGACTGTAATGTGTTAGTTATATATTCTTCTTCGTCTATACAATACATAATAAATAGTTTGGTTGCAATAAAGTAGAATCACGTAACAGAATAGTTGTATAGTTGACAAAAACTGAATCTTGCACTGACGCAAATGTCCTATACCGGCTGCAAGAGGCTTACACTTTTGTTGTATGACTGTTACCTGCAGCCCTAATACAACCTCTTAAATGACTGAAGTGTTTTATTAGGTGTGCCCATTCCGCTTGTATAGCAGTTCTAAGAGGGTTTTTCCAATGTTCTTACAGTATACAATGCTGTTTAAGGAATACTGTATAATCATTCTTGCAACTCTAATAGGAGTGATAATTGTTAGTTGGGCAGGAGGTCCGAGAAATTCTTAAGTTAACTCGTCACCTATTGTAGGGAGCGAAATATTTTACGGTCCAGGTTACTATCACGTATACTTGACTGTCACCTTGGTCAAAGAGTAGTTGTAGGATGTTCAGTTGAAAACATCCCACCACGGATTTATCGAATACCATGGATTAAAAGAAAAAACGCCCAAATACGTCAAAATATTTGTCAAGGGGAATACCTTTCAAACCATAAACTACTCTTTTTCACCCTCTGCCCACCTGGATCATCCCTTAAAAATTTTAAATGACCAGGGGTGTCGAGTGAGAGCTTGTTTGCAAGGTATTTCAAAGTCCTTTATTTTAACGTTAGAATTTTTTAAATCGGTCGATTCGTTTTCTTGAAAATTAGAAAAATCTTTATCTTAAATTGTTCAGACAGTGAAAGGGGCGAGGTGTAGTTTGGGGTTAAAAAGTTGTCCCCTTTGACATATCTGTAATCAGTGGTTTTCGATAAATTTGTGGTGGGAGGTTTTCAAATGAACACTTTGTATAAAGAGAAGACAGACAAAGCGAATAATATTAGAGAGAGGATAACAGATGACCCAAAAAAGATGATGTCCACAAAACAGCTGATGATCTCTAAACACACCTGAGATGTTCCCGTAAATTATTACAGAGTTCACTTTTTACTACCCTGTAACACATGCGTTCGGAATTAGAACAAAGCAATCGTCCTGGAACGTCAAAAGTGAGCTTCTATTCCTGTCTGCAAATTTTTGGGAATAGGAGTGTTATTACTTGTCATTTTCATGGTTCGTATTACTTTTTGGCGTAATCCTCAAAAACCATAAAAAAGCTGAGTATAAATCTAGCATTTTATAAATATTTAATGGTAGCTTGGCAACACCGCCTCGGTAGCCAAGGACAATCCGTACATAGATCGCTGTTTTATTTGTAAGCCAGTGCTAGTCCAAGAGCCGATCGCTAGGTTTTCGTTACATCGCGTACTGCTATGGAATGTTAAAAACTAGTCAAATCTTACGCATTTTGATGCTAAATATACTGAGTGACAAAAAAAATGTAAACACCGACGTATGTTTATTAAAATTCAGTAATTTTTTACATATCTTGCCTTGAACAACAAGTGATAAAGTGGTTAGGTTTTTCTGTTAAGTTTTTGTGGTGGCTGCGTGCATTGTTTGGTGATAAAGAATCATCCAGTTTTCGTACATTTACGGTGTCAGTAGTACTCGAGCCATTGCTAATCAGTAGTTTGGAGAGCATATGCATACGGTATATCGCCGAATAGGACAGTGTGGCCTTTTTCTTATCACCCACATGAGATGCTACCTCCCACAGCTGAACATCGGCGTAACTGTTTGCTCTGGTGCAGAGAAATAATTCTATAGGCCCGGGAATGGAATCAGGTGGTCTTTAGTGACGAATCCCGCTTCCCCCGAGACCGCATGTTGCCAGAACATCGTTAGCCTTCATGGATCAACATCGCATCAACAGTTTACCTTGGCCACCAGGATCGCCTGAGCTATCTCCAATTGAACATGTCTGGAACATGATAGGTCGCAGGCTCTTGAATCTGCAACACCCTACACAGACTTTAGCAGCTCTTACTCACGAAATTGCAGTAGTCTGGAATGAGATACCCCAACAGGATACCGACCACCTTATCAGCTCGATGCCCAGGCATGTGAATGAGTATTAGAAATCGTGGGTCCTCAACACATTATTGAACCAGCGTCTGCAGTCAGTTGACGAGTCAAACTGAAAATTTAATCATTTTACTAGTAAGGGACACTGAATATATACTAAGTGACATATAAATCCTAACACCCAGTTTAAATGGTTTTATTTTAATAAAAGTTGGTGAATGTATTTATCTTACTGTAAGTAACAAGTGAAAAAATTTTCAGCCTTATCAGTTGGACATTCCGGTTTTTAAACTAACGCTCTAAAAATGAATATTTCAGCCGCAGTAAAGAATCAATGTTGGCGGATTTTGGTTCTTGACATCCTTTACGATCGGTTACGATGCCTAGAGTACGGAGACCTGTACGATTTCGTCAACTTAGTGAGTTTGATAGGGGCCGTATAGTGGGACTTCGGGAAGCTGGACTTTCTTTTCGGGCAATTGCAGTTAGAGTGCAAAGAAGTGTAGACACTGTGGTAAGGTGTTGTCAGGCATGGCTTCGAGAAGGCCGTACGCAAAGAGCAAGGGGCACTGGACGCCGCCGTAGAACAACAGACCGTGAAGATCGCCGCCTAAGATTATTGGCCTTAAGAGACCGTTTCTCCACTACCAGGTCCATTGCAAATGAATGGTTTGCAGAACACGGAAGACCTATTGGCATGCGAAGTGTTTACCGACGAATGAGAAGTTTTGGCTTGTTTTCATACCGGCCACACTGGGTCCTCCCTTTAACTCGAGAACACCGACGTAATCGCCTTGAGTGGTGCAGACAACGGTCACTCTGGGATCAGGAATGGAACAGTATTGTCTTTAGTGACGAGTCTAGATTTTGTTTAGGCATGCACGATGGTCGTGCCAGGGTTAGAAGGCGACTTGGTGAAAGGAGGAATCCACAGTTTTTTGTTGAAAGACATGTTCATCACACTGTTGGAGTTATGGTTTGGGGTGCTATAGCTTATGGTTCCAGGTCACGTTTAATCTTCATCAGAGGTAACATGAACGCGCAGCGTTATATCCACGCAGTTCTAGAACCCCATCTTTTACCCTATCTTGACACCATGGCATATCCAACTTTCCAACAAGATAATGCCCGACCACATGTTGCAAGAGTCACAATAGACTTCTTTCAACATAATGATGTCACATTATTACCATGGCCACCAAGATCTCCCGACTTATCCCCAATTGAGCACGTGTGGGATATGATGGGTAGGAGATTGCTCAATTTGCAACGTCCTCCTCAGACTCTAGAAGCACTTCGAGATGAGTTGGTGTTTGCCTGGAATGAGATACCACAGGAGGACATTGACCACCTGATCAGAAGCATGCCTAGGCGCGTTGGAGAATGCGTAGCACATCAGGGTGCATCCACACATTATTAAAGGTCAAAGGGCTTTGAAGCAGTGCGATCATTTTGAAATTTTTATCATTTACGTATTATGCTTCATTAAGTACTTATACAAAATTTTATTAAAATAAAACCATTTAAACTGGGTGTTCGGATTTATATGTCACTTAGTATATGTGCCAAAAATTATTAAAATCGAGTAAACATACGTACCTTTCTTTGTCACTCAGTATATCAAGAACTTTTTGCGATTAGAATTCTTCCTCGCAGCGGCGTAGGAAGTAAAATGCAATGTTCGAAACTTAATTGCTGAAAAGACAAACACTTCATTGGATTTCTGCAGATTTTGTGTGGATGTTGTTACTATATACCTTTAGTATCTGAAGCGACCATTGCTGTATCAGCAACTGTCCTACCAAAAACGTTATTACCCACTTCTATTGATTGTATTCTGGACTAGGATTGCCATCTCCCACAATACAAAAGCCGGACACGGCGCTGTATTTGGCCGGACATTTGACCCTAAAAGCCGGATATTATTTTCTTCAATAGCCAGAGATAACCTTAATAAAACCGAACACAAGGGCGGATCCAGTCATTGAGTCAGAGTGGTCACTTAGTTACAGTGGAAAACTTAGGAAGCTATCTAGAGGGGGACATAGTGGTGGATATGTCGGCCATCATAAATTGAAAAATTGAAGAGCCGGAGAGGTAGCTAGTATTGACAGGTCGATCTCGGTCAACATGACCATCTTCTGCATGTGGGCTTGACCGAGCATACATTTTGTAATTGACATAACTACCATAATAAGAGAAACCTATAGTGTAAGCGGTACTAATATACTGCAGGCGCTGCGCGGTTATACGAATAATACGAAAAATTTGTTCGAATAAGACCGAAAAAAGCAAAGCCTGTTCTCATCCGAGCAGAGGCAAAGGGGGTACAATATAAAAATTGGCACCTTTACAGTTTTACTTTCCTAATATTTATTTATTTACTAGCTTACCCGACAGCCATTGCCCTGTCTTAGCTATGAACTAGGATGAATAACGAATAATGAAAGGGTAAATATATGGAATATAGGTAATTGTATAGCGATGTGTTTGTACCGCCATGTGGTTAGCATAATACATTGGCAGCGCTGCCATTATATTTGTGAAAGTTTGGATTCAATTTTTTATAAGCTTTTTCTGATGCTAGACACATAAGGGTTTTTACGGCTATTTTTCCGGTTATTAGCACGTCTTTTATGGAACGGCTTAATTCCTTAAAATATCGCATCATCCTTGGAAACAAATAAATTGTCGATTAGTTACAAACTGTCAAAATTAGCTTTGTGAGCATTATAACAAAAACGTGTTTGAAAATGAATTTTTCTAAAAAAGAATATGGTGTTCGTTTTGGGCGAAACTCAAAGAAATATTTGCCTAGCATCTCGCATTTATAAGCAGCGGTACCCTAATATGCGACATCCAAGTCCAAAAACATTTTCCTCACTACGAGAACGTTTTGAATCAAGTGGAGCAGTGGAATATAGTAAGAAATGTATAAATAATCCAAGTGTCAGCAATGAGGCGAATCAGTTGGAGGTTCTTTTAAAGTTGCAGGAAAATCCCCATTTAAGTGCACGGCAAATTGGAGCAGAAACTGATATATGCATAACTTCTGTCCAAAAGATTATTCACAAGCACAGGTACCATCCATATAACCTATGCTTGCATCAAGGCCTTCGTCCTCAGGATTTCGCAGTTCGAATGGAGTTTAGTAGAATAATGCTAAATAAAGTGAGTGAAGACACTGGATAAGGTTCTTTTTGGCGATGAGGCAACTTTTAACAGCAAAGGTGTTGTCAACAGGCATAACATGCGACGTAAAACCCTTACTGGGTTAGGCAAATAGATTTCCAAAATAAATGGAGCTTGAATGTTTGGGGAGGAGTTATTGGCAGACAAGTTATCGAGCCTTTCTTTTTCGACAACAGATTAACAGGTACAGAATACTTGAATTTTTTGATCGAGCATTTGCCTTTGCTTTTGGAGGACGTCAACATGCAAACTCGGGCGCATATGTACTTCCAACATGACGGCGCACCTGCGCATTATCATAATCGTATGCGTAAGTTTTTGGTCACCTGTAGTAACAACCGTTGGATCGGTCGTGATGGGCCTATATCTTGGCCTCCTAGATCACGAGATATGACACCGATGGACTTCTTTCTATGCAGCTACGTTAAGCAAGAGGTTTATAGATATCCACCATCTACCCCGGACAATATGAAGAACAGGATTAAGGATGCTTTTCTGAACATAAGGGAACAAACAGGTACTTAGGGATGTGCAACGGTCATTTATCCAAAGACTACGGCTTTGTATTCAACATGGTGGAGATATTTTTGACCAGTTTTTGTAGGTTAGGTCTTGAGTGTGATAGTTGTTTGTTTATGTTGTTGTTGAAGTTGTTTTTCTCTACAATTTGCGTTTTTGACCACCCTGTATGAGCAAAAATGAAAATTCGAAAAGGTGTGTAATGTTTTTTATACAAAATTCAGCACTCCAAATTCCAAAATGGAGGGGTTGCCGAAGTGAACGGTTTTTCTGAACAAAACACCTTACATCTCAGTAACTAATTACCAAAACCCCATTGTATGTTATGACAATCTTCTTCTTTTGAATTCGTTTATCCCTGGATAGTTGGCAATATTTTCTGCCCTCAAATGTTATGTATAACATGTCATAAATAGATTTCCCCAAAATGTATTTGTTTATGAGTAATATTCCATACACACATGGATGGGCCACTCGGTATATATATATATATATATAGGTGAAAAATTAAAGCTTCCGCCTTTTGTTGTTGTTGGGTACTTCGACAAAATTTAAGCAAAGAGGACTCTTTATACCTTTTTTAATTCTCTCTAGCTTTCAATGGACTTTGCCATCATCATCAGGAGCTGCAATTACAATGATAACAGTAGCAACAAAAGTGTAAAATGAATTTAGATTGACTCAACTTACAGTAGTATGTGAGGATGTTGCTAATTGTTGTTTACGTATAGGATGAGGGAAACGTCCAGTAACATGGTGAGAGCTGGATAGATTGTACAATGGTCAAAATTATATAAAATATGACAAGAACAAGTTAAAAACAGATTAAAAATTATTTAAAAAAACATTACAGCATTACATCGTGAAGCCACTTGATGATTGCACAAATTAGTGGTCATGGAATAATGAGTGAGATGAAACCATTTGACAGAAGGCCGAAGGATGTCAATGTCTGTGTTGAAAGATGGAACGAATTGTGGGCGTGTGCCAAAACGTTGCCAAATCACTTCAGATGATGAGATTTTCAGAATTTTATGTAAGAATTTGTTAAACCGACCAGAGGCAGTTGAATAAACTATATTTTAATTAATGGGAATTTAAATTAACAATTATTAATAAATCGTGAGAAGAGAATTATTATATTTTGAGTGGAATGAAATTTACTGGTGGAATCGGCCAAAACACAGATTCTAATTATGGTTGTGAAGAGTTGAAATTTGGGGAGATATGTAAGTTCTCCAATTTTTCGCAGTTTAGCAAATATGAGTAAATGACACTCAGTTGTTTAACATCTGTCTTTTTGTTGATACAGTTGTTATTCATGAAGATGTGGGACATTTCCAGGAATAAACCTTTGGAAAGGTGTTTTTCTTTATCAAGAACTTTGATACTTGTGTAATTCATAGAATACCCTGTTGTGTTAACATGAGATGCTAGAGCGCATCTTTCAGGATGAAGCCTAGCATCACTTTTGTGTGATGTAATCCTTCCTTTAAGAGATCTGGAGGTCTGACCTTTGTATATTTGGTTGCAGTTGTTGCAATTGATGGAGTAGACTGTGTTGGTTAAGCCAAGCAGCGGGACTTTGTCTTTCATTTTTGAAAAAATGCAGTTTATAGTGAGGACGGATTTGCAAGCAATTCGAAAGTTCAAAGGACTGCACAATCTGATCAGCTTAGGGGTCAGTTCCTTGATATAGGGCAGGACAGCAAAACCAGGTCTGGAGTCCGGGTTGGTGCTTGTACTGTTAGGATTGATGTTATTATTGGGAATTACATCAGTTCCGTTATTAGGGGTTGTGCGACTATTACCTGCATCACCAGAGTTCGGCAAAATATTGGAAGGTGAACTAAATAAGATCTTGTTAATCAGACACTTCGGATAACCATTATTGATGAACAGTTTTGATAGTTTACGTAAATTTGAGGTGTGGAAGGTATTATCTGAGATGCTGATTACCCTTGTTTTCATCTGTTTTACCAAATTGATTTTAATCCCTAGCTTATGGTATGACCTAAAATTGAGAAACCGACCGATTGCAGCTCCTGATGATGATGGAAAAGTCCATTGAAAGCTAGAGAGAATTAAAAAAAGGTATAAAGAGTCCTCTTTGCTTAAATTTTGTCAAAGTACCCAACAAAAGGCGGAAGCTTTAATTTTTCACCTAACTGGTCTAGACGACAATGACCACGTCTCAAAATATATATATATATATATATATATATATATATATATTTATTATTCATAGTTAGTTGCCTTAACTGTTGGTAGAAGATATCCTTTAATTTCTTTGGGTAGAAGGCAAAGTATTGCAAATACACTCTTATAACTTAAACTCTCAAGCTTTCGAAGATCTATGTCTTCATCGTCTGGAGTAATTCGGCGAGATTGTTGCTGAAATAAAAGGTCGGTCGGCCGGCACGTGAGTTTAAGTTATAAGAGTGTACCATTGCAATACTTTGCCTTCTACCCAAAGAAATTAAAGGATATATATATATATATATATATATATATATACACAGGGTGACTTTGAAGTTGAGTCATTAATTTTCAGATAATGATTGTAGAAGGAAGATAAACCAAAATATGTGTGTAAGAATTAAAAAAAAATTTAAAAAAATGTTACCTTGTTTTATAAAGTATCCTCCCGACAAGTATTTCAGTGCGGACCTGTATTTGTTCGTGCGGTCTTGGAGCACCGGCATGCCCTCCTCTGTGAGGTCTTAAGTCACCTGATTCACGAGCCCTTTGTACTACATTAACAAAGGCACGAGGGGTTGGTTGAACTCGATTAAATAAGAATCATGTCCACAAGTTCACAAGTTCACAAGTTCAGCATTTTCGTAAACATGTGTCATTTTTTATTTCGTTTGAGCCACTCAACAAAGACCACTATTCACTCACGCGTTACCGACTGAAACATTGACTGACATCGTGATAAACGTTTCAAATTCTTTCGCTTTTTTGTTTCCGATGCGATGAACCGATAAGGCGGATTATATCCGTTGTTGCCAAACACGAGCACATAATATTATTATTGAGACAGGGCGGTACTCAAACTTCTAAAGGGCTATAACTTTGTTAATTTAATTTTACCAGAAAAATGTTAAAGGAAAAAAACATTTCTTTTGATCAGATCTACTCACTGTTAAAATAAATGACTCAACTTCGAAGTCTATATATATATATATATATATATATATATATAATATATCTTGACTGTACCATAATAATTTAGAAACTAGTAATCAAAACCACGCTCCGATTCTACTGCAGGCAAGCTTTGGTTAAACTTGTAACGAGATTTCTTTCATTTGCACCGCTCTGCTTAATTAGAGGTTAATCTGTGTTTTAACTTAGCAACGGTTGTCAGGAGAAATTTGTTCGGCATTATATGAGCTAACAAGGATACATTGGCTCTTTTTGAAATTTCAACGGCCCAGAAAATTTGTTCCTGCAGGAATCAAACTATCCCAGTTTCTAACGCCCTACCTTACTACATAATCTGGATCATCAGTCAAGAATAACTTAAATGAAAATTAAGTAATTTTGTTCCTGTATCTGTGGTATCTTAATGGAATGATCAGTCATTGGCAATTGTACAACCATCCTGTTTTCAGAAATACTGCTAATTCTTCAAAAAATTGTAACAAAACGAATAATTAGAAATATTATCATGTGAAGTTTATTGTGCTTCTTCAACATGTCTAAGCACATTATGTTTCATGAAATTAGAAGGCAAAATTTTTTTTGTCCGATATAAGTCTGTGTAATCTTAATCTTTTTGTAGTTATTTTAATGTCAAAAAAAGTATCTGAGTGGTATATTTATGACAAAAAGAATATGTCTGAAAGACTGTATCTTCTAAGAAACGGTTAATACGGTTTATGGGCTCAGGCGCACAGAAGCAATTCAATAACAGTGTGTTGCTGTATTCGCCGGTAGCAAAGTGCATAATAGAGGAAACTGAATTGATTGAAGCGCATGTTTGAAATTTCATTTTTCCTAACCTCAAATACCCTGCGAACACATTATCGCATTCCGTTAGGCGGTGTTTTCATCGCACATCTAGCGAATAGTGAAGCAATTATGTACCAAAATGTATGAATGACGTCTAAGAGTAATATAAAGAGAAACTTAATGTCTGAATAAACGAACGATTTATCTATTGAAATGTGTAATCGTTCGTTGGAAAAATAGATATATCTCTGAAGAAAACCCGCACCTCTATTATTGAAAACGAGGGTGTATGATCACTGACAGACAGTAGGCTTGGTTCTATTCTCTGGCAAATGATCTCTTACAGCTGTTGAAATTCACCAAACAAGTTCATTTTCTACAAAATAACATATTCTTGGGTTCTTCTTTTCACAAAATGTTCCAGCAAAAAGTAAACCTTGTCTTTCGAGATGACAGTACGAGACTTCGGCTCCTTTTCTACCGACAATGACTCCGAAAATGGAGTCTTCTGTCAGTGTTCAAAAATACCTGAAAGGCGAAAAACCACGAGCATTTTCTCTCAGATTACTTCCTGTTATACTCTCATTTACTCACGGGAATACTTCTGATGGATATTGGGACTTCTTTTATAACCCTGTTGCAGAGTTGGAGAAAAATATATTTGAATGAAACTCTAACTTCAAGAAAAAAAACACTTTTTCGGAAAAAGACGTCTTTTATTAACTAATTTTTCACATATGTATACATATGCAACGAAGTATGACAGGATGTGTGAACTTATATGAATAAATAAATGTAATAGCACAGCTATCAAAACTTTTTTATCTCAAATGTCAGGGTATATTATAATACTATATACGATTTCAAAAAAGAGAAATGTTTTATTATTTATTGTGGAGACGCATGCTACTTCGTTTTCGTCTGAAACAAAAAGAAACATTAGAAACACCACTCAAAACACATGTGTTTGGAATACAATCTAGGCAATGAAGTCCACGTAGATTGGACAACAAACGATGTAAAGCTTCATTTTCATACCCCAAAATGACCTATTCTGATATCGCCAAAACTCTAAAGGATAGCGGTAGCGTCATCGTTTCATGATTTCCTATACAATACATCTTCTGGCCTTAGTAGAAGATAAAAGGCCAAAAAGGTAAGTATTTTGATGATAATCGTTTAGTTAATAATAATTAATAGTTTCGTTCAAGGAAAAACAAGAAATGGATACATGATATCAATGAACAAAGTTTGATATATGGTGAATACATTAATGCCCGAATCACGTTAATTTACGTTTATGAACAATAGCAGTAGCCGTGAAATAGCTTGGACAGTTCTCAACATTTGTCAGCGCACTATCAAATCTGGCAACAATGTAAAAACAGCTGTCATATTGACAAAGCTATCCCATGACTACTGCTATCAGGTTTAAACGCACTCCCAATATTTGGGCATGATCTGTTATTTTTCAATTTCTGTGCTAGTGCGACAAAAGCGCTCAAAGACGAAAATTTACAAAATATAATATATATCCCTGTCGTTCTAAAATTATTTTAAGAAACAAAATATCTCCCAAAGACCCTTTACTGATTAATCCACAAAAGGTTTGATTTCACCATAAAATGGAAAGCATGAAACAAATGTAGATTCGGTCTGATATTACACACTCTTCTGCAGAACGCTGAAATACCAACATACAAACCAGCGGTAAATATTTGTGATTTAGACGTTATCAACCATCCAAAAGGACGGTACTAGTATTCTTGATTGTACCTACCTTTTCACTGTCCTCAATCGTGGGCGCTGGATTCTGCTTCTTCAGGTACGTTCTTCTGTAGAAGTCTCCAAACAGAATGAGCATGAAGAAGTTCTGGGGAACGAAGAAGTACGAGCAGAGCCTTGGGTACTGACAGTCTGTCTTTAATAGCAACCTGCCGTATATTATGATGAAGATGGTGAACTGAATCTGAAAGAAGGAACGATGACTTTATTTCAGTATATTCTGTGGCAGCTTCCTTTTTGTAGCATAGCCTAAAGACCTAGGTACCACAGCTACTATTTTTGAACTATCTGATGACAGTGTTTTTCACATCCTAGATATCCCAGACATAAAGTAAACTGCACCAAATTATTGCATCTCCAGGCAGTAATGGTGTCAAAATCAGATCACTGAAGAAGACGCACGTTGACATTGTGCGATGAACAGAACAGACAATCAATAACGATGAATATCTGATCAAAAAGTAAGTCAGCCACCAATCTGTAGAATCCCTCTTGGATTAACAAGAGCAACGTGATCAATAACTCAGCCGTAGGATCAGGATCTCTAGTTTATCTATGCTGTTCATAAACATAGAGGCTGTCGCTAATCAAGCGGTCATGCTCGAAATAGGTATTTTGATTTTATCATTATTTTCACGCATTTTGCTCATCACAGGTAACATTTTTTGAGGCTTGGTTGGACATGAATCCAACTTCCAGTCTCCTAGTAAAATCTTAGGGAACAGGTCTTTGATGGTATCGAGATACTACTGTAAAGTGTGGCGCCTAATAAATGTTATGGTTCAAGTTCTTTATAACCTTTTTATTTATGCGATAATTTAAATGAAATTGTCCCAAAGATATGATATACTGATGGGAGATTAGGCACGAATGCTAAGATCGCATAAAAGCCTTTCAACTTCTGTTTCCCATACTGTTATTGTGGTAACGTTTTGACAGCAGGATGGAAAAAGAGTCTACTCGTAGTATGCTTTTATTGGAATATTTGAGATGAAGGAGCTTCACTATCGTTTAAACATTTCCAATCGGAAAAATTATATTTTAAGTTTTTAGTTCATTTTTTCAACAGCTAATGAAAGCTTGTTTTAAAAAATGGACGTCGACCGCTTTTACTCCTAATTTAAACATTTAATTTCACAACTTATCTTAATTGCTGATTTTTCGTTGATTATAAATAATGAGCTAAACGCTTTAACGTAGAATGTGCCACTGTCTTCCAACAAATTCATCAAAGTCTCACATAATAGTTTTTGGGCCAAAAAATCATGAAAATATAACAAACATAAATGGATCAACTCTCAAGATATTGGACGACGTTAGAAAATTAGGTGTTTTAATTGATATCAATTTTCGCTTTGAGTATCATGTCACTAAAAGCATATTTGTCATTAAAAGCGATTAATGGTAGCCCAAGATTCCTTTCGTTAAAACTTAAACTCATTGCATTATTATTCAACTACGGTGATGTGCTTTACGGCTCACATTTAACTAACCTGTGTGAAATTCAAATGCTACAAAATTCCTGTCTATGTCTTGCATCCGGAATATAACGGAGACAAAGAATATCTAACAAATTGGAAGATGCATGTTGGTTAAATCTAAAAAATCGCAAGCACCTCCACTCATGCGTTTCTTTGTCATAAGGTAATTTTATTCAAAGCACCCCAATACCTGCGTAAAAAATATTTTTCCTTCACCTTCATAACATAAATTAAAGAAATAAGGGTCTCGTTTCCCCACCCAAGTTCAACATGTAATTTTTTAAACCAAGCTTCACATATCAGATATATAAAGTTTACAGCCCAGTAGTTTTTCAGTATTTAGGTATATCCCTTTATACAATAACATTTTTGTGTGTGCCGGGCTTAGGTTTTCTTTGTATACAGTGCAGAGGATACTGGGCTAAATGGAAGAGCAGATGCCTGGTACTGCGAACCAAGCAAGCTGAACTTCGCCGTTTAGTGACTCAGTAAAATTATATATTTCTCTATTTACCAATTTATCAATTTATGCCAATAATAAAGACGGTTATTGTTATTATATTATAAGCGTGACTGTGAAAAACTGCAAATCGTCATTTTGTGGCAGCCGCCATAATAGACCTAGAATGACGTCACTATGCTGATTGTGTTTCTCTCATCAAGCCCTTTCGTTAACATGAAATCTGTAAGTTGTAAATCGCATCGACCGGCATATTGTATTTAGAATGTCGACTCTTTCCTTGCTGTGTTTCTCTCATCAACCTCTTTTATTTGATACCGATATCATGTGGGTTATTATTATTACCCAAACCAAACGTGTTTCCAAAATTCCAGCTCAACTGCTTCAAAATTCAGTTCCAAGATTTACCCCACACATACATAATAACATACAAGCAGGTCATGTTAAAATCTGTTAATAAAATACATTGCTAGAGAAACGCACACAAAAATATAAATATAAATTCATAACAGTATATTGCAATAAGTTTCTCTTGTAAACAAAAGCTCAAGTTAATACCTTTTAAGTTGTGCTATATCAGCGATTTTCTGTACGTTTTTCTAATAAGCATTATTAGTATTACAAAAGAATTCAAGCCATTACATCCATTTTACGCCACCCTTTACTTCCATCATAGTTTGGAACTACAGTTTAAGGGCTTGGTAACATGGAGTTAAAGAAGGTGCGGGAGCATACAGGGTGTTTCAGTTTATTGTTGTATAACTTTGAGATTCGATAGAACTTTTAAAATTAATGCATAAAGTCTATATAAACATAGGTCGAAAAATGCGTGGCTTCCGAAATACAGGGTGTTTAAGTCTACTTTCTAAAATAGTTTTTTTAAAATATTTCGAACAATATTTGATGTATAACAGTGAAAATTGGTATACAAGGGTTTTTTGGTACGAAAAAACGAACCATGGGCATAGTTTTACTGTAGCCGCTAGAGGGCGCTCTCTACTGTACCTGTAGTGTATTAAAATGACCGACAAATTTTTCTTAGTGTAATTTTTTGCTTTTTGAATAAAAAAACTGATTCTTCGGACTTTTCAACATAATAAAGCTCTCTTGTGAATTTTCGTTATAGTTAGCCGTTTTTGAGATATTTCGATTTTTAAGGTTCGATGCATTTTTAATTATTTATGATAAAATAACGTTAAAAAGTCAGTATCTGGATAATTTTTAGAAGTAGGCTGTGCCTGCAAATATTTTTGAAATTGAAAGCAGAATAAGGTTAAACGTCAATTATTTGACAGTTAGTTTTGTTGTCTGTTGAAACCTGAAACGTTTTTTTGCAAGTGTGAATGCATGAAATTTAGTTTTTACCTGTATTTTCTTTGTAAGTTTCATAAAAATGCCATTTTTATTCTCCAATCAAGAGTTTGCGGATATTCATTTTGTGTATGGCTTTGTAAATGGAAACGCAGCAGAAGCAGCCAGAGAATACACACGAAGATTTCCAAACAGACGACATCCAACTCGCTCAGTATTTGTAAGAGTGCATCGCCAAATAATTGAAAATGGTTTTGGAAATCTCCAAAGGGATCAACACATAAATGTTCGTCAGCGCAGATTTACCCGTGTGATTCTGCGTGAGTTTGATAGAGATCCGACCACAAGTGTTAGGAGAGTTTCTGGTGCCTTGGGAATTTCAGCAAGCCATGTTCACCGTGTTCTTAGAAATGACCATAGACGTCGTTACCAATTGCAACCTGTGCAAGGACTACAGCCAGGGGACGGAGAACGAAGAATCACATTTTGTCAGTGGATTTTTGATAGAACTGAGAATAATAGGGAGTTTTTAAGTAACGTTTTATGGACTGATGAGTCATGCTTCACTAGACGTGGAGTGGTAAATTTTCATAATCAACATATTTGGTCGCATGAAAATCCGCATGCAGTTCGGGAAAAAAATTTTCAGCATGAATTTAGTGTGAAGGTGTGGATTGGTATCTACCGTAATCGACTATTTGGACCCTACCTTTGTCTGCAAGGTTAAATGCTGCGACCTTCTTGGAATTTTTAAAAGCTGAACATGCAAATATGTATGTGGGATGATGTTATGTTAGATTTAAGAAGATTGGCCTGGTTTCAGCTTGATGGTTGTCCAGCTCATTATTCGAGAATAGTTAGAAACTGGCTGGACGAAAATTATCCAGAAAGATGGTTCGGCCGTGGAGGACCAGTCGCCTGGCCTCCACGATCCCCTGACCTAAATCCATTAGATTTCTTTATGTGGGGATTTCTAAAAGAAAAAGTGTACCAGACTCCCGTAACCACAAGAGATATGCTAATAGACAGAATAGACAGGAATGCATGTGATGAAATAAGGCGTTATTTGAATAATGCTATACCACGTTCGATCATTCGTAAATGTGAATTGTGTATTGAACAATTGGGTTTACATTTACTACTTTAGATTTTGTATGTTTGTGCTAACTATCCAATAGCATTTTAGTTGTAAATAATTAATTTAATTTGTTAAAAGTAATATTGGAAAAATAAACAAATTAATATTCTGTTTTTTTTTGTGTTTATTTGGAGTTAGGAATTATTGCTGTGTTTAAAAACACAATCTAAACGATCATCTTAATTACTTGTAATGCCCAAATCGAAAATGTAAAAAAAAATATTATTTTCCCATAAATAATTAAAAATGCATCAAACCTTAAAAATCGAAATATCTCAAAAACGGCTAACTATACCGAAAACTCACAGGAGAGATTTTTTATGTTGAAAGGTGCGAAGAATCAGTTTTTATATTCGAAAAGCAAAAAATTGCACTAAGAAAAAATTTTCGGTCGTTTTAATACACTACAGGTACAGTAGAGAGCGCCCTCTAGCGGCTACAGTAAAACTATGCCCATGGTTCGTTTTGTCGTACCAAAGAACCCTTGTATACCAGTTTTCACTGTTATACATTTAATATTGTTCGAAATATATAAAAAAAACTATTTTAGAAAGTAAATTCAAACACCCTGTATTTCGGAAGCCACGCATTTTTCGACCAATGTTTATATAGAATTTATGCATTAATTTTAAAAGTTCTATCGAATCTTAAAGTTATGCAACAATAAACTGAAACACTCTGTATATTGTAGAATGTTTAGAGAATTAAGTATGTAGCTCTCTGAGCATCTTAGATTCTAGGCGGTTCGTAAAGCAGACCCTTCTATCTGTCTAGAGCTCTTGAAAAATACCCACCATTTGTATCTGTGTGATAAACTTCTTGAATGCCACATTCTTTTTCCATTCTTCATCGATCGCCGAGAGCAAATAGTACGTGTACATAACGGCATGGACTAAACTATTGATAAGTCCCACCCACGTTCCATGGCCTCCTCCGAAGAACTTCACTGCAACCCACAGCATTGTGAACATTCCAAAGTGGTGATAGACGTGCAGGAAGCTTACTTGTCGGTACCTCTTTCGTAGAACGAAGAACACCTAGAATAAATCAAAATAATTAATCTGACAATGTTGAACCAGATTCCGCCAAGAGTGAATGTCAACTAACGTACTGAAAAGTTGAGAACTTTTCTCTCTCGAAGTTTTGGTAGGGCATTCTAGACGAATGTGTGTCAAATGTCCTCAATGTATAAATTGCTTGAGAAATATTTGTGTCGGCTCAAAATGAAGGATGAATGAAGTCCTAGGTCCAAAATTAATTTTTCCAGGACTCAGCCAACGTAATTTGCGTGTAGTTTTTTGAAGCGGAGATGGTTGTTATGTATAAAGAAATAAAATGATTCCGACTTGAACTTTTTCCGAATAACGTACACAAAACTTAATGGATTTTTGAAGTAATGCGACTCAATTGAAGGAAAATGGATTTTTGTACTTGAAAACTTTTAACATTAAACAAACCATCTCCAGTAAATATACCGCTTATGAACTACTGCGTTGAAAATGAGCATTTCATTTTATCGTTTGTGCACATTTGACTTCATGATTGCATCTTTTTAAATACCAAACCAGCCGCGCAGGCAGAAGCCTAAACACCAAACCACCGCAGCTCCTATGAGGAGCTTAAGGAGACTTTGTTAGTCCGATTTTTGAACTTCCTGCGGTTAGTTTAACTGGGAAAAGCCTCATCAGGAAGAACAAAGGAGCAGTCGTATCGGCCAGTTCTGAATGGATGAAGTTCGACACGGTTCGAATAGAAGGCCGAAGTCAGGAGGTTCTGAGTGGCAGATACATCGCGCGGCGGTATCAGGAAGGAGACCTCTGAGGAGCAAAACCCGTTGGCCTAGTGATAGAAAAGAGCTACATCGCCGACGGCCCGTTGGTGCGAAACGGTTCCGAGAGTGTCCGTTAGAGAATAGTAATCGATTAGTCGGGCAGCCATTCTCTGAACAGTATCGAGCATAGGCAATGTATTTGTGGTGGAAGCACCACAAACATGTGAGGAGTACTTGAGGCTAGGTCTTATTTGGACCTTGACAGGCACTTCCGCCTTAGCCTTTGTGTCGGTTACAATCGTCCCATCCTGGCAGGTAACCGGTAAGAGACTACTATTTGAGAAGTTATAATGTTTATTAATTATATCATTATAATTTGCTTGAATTGTTTATTTTGAGTAATACTTGTCGCGACAAGTATACGTATCGCTATCTATTACAACCGGAAAATTGACCGGCTATGGTAGAAACAGGTATGTATTAATAAGTATTAGGATGTTTATTATGTACCCATCGAAGAAAGAGACCAAACCTAAAAACATTCGCGTACACTCCACGTGACCCAGAACGTCGAGCACGTTACAGGGCCGTACTAAGAATAAATGTTTTGTGGTTTTACGACACGATCAAAAAGTATGCATTACTATTGCGGGCATCTATAGGATCCAAACATAAAGCTTGGAATTAATAGATTTTTTTAAATTTAGCTGTCATGACTAAAAAAGAAATAACTGTCTATTATTGTTTTTAGTAGAAGTACAGACCTTGAAAACTACAGACCAATATCACTTTTATCGATGATCTCTAAAGTCATTGAACAATGTCTGTATAAACGTATATTATGTTTTCTCAATCGCTATAATGTCTTATCAGATATCCAGCATGGGTTTAGACCCTCACGATCTATAGAAACGGCGACCTTTGACTTTTTTTCCCATATATATAGAGAAGTAGACGAAAACAGATACGTTGCTGGACTATTTTTTGACCTTTCGAAAGCATTCGATATAATGGATATTTCGTTTATCGTGGAAAAATTGTACTGCTTAGGTATTTTATTCTCAGCTGGATCCAGTCTTTCCTCACAGATAGAAAATTGAAAACGAAGGTCAATGGTCATACGTCAACTCAATATTCCGTGAATATAGGTGCGGCACAAGGCTCAGTACTTGCACCACTGCTCTTCATTGTATACATAAATGACTTGAAATTGTCTGGCTTCATGATTAATTATGCGGATGACACATCTATCGTCGTCAGTGCCACGACACCGCAGGATCTTCTCGAATCTATTGAGAAAGTCAAAAGTGAAATGAGCAAGTAGTGCCAGTCTAACCGCCTCATTTTGAATGAAGATAAGACTATTGAAATTCATTTCTTCAACAAGAAACCACGCATGGATATTGATAGCTTTTCAGATCAAACTGTCTTCTTAGGAACTCATGTTGATAGTAAGTTAAGCTGGCAACCACAAATAAATCACATTTGCAACAAAATTAACAGTGCTTATTTTGCAATATTGAAATTAAAGCTCAACATCCATCTAAACTCACTCTTAGATATGTACTACGCGCTAGTTTATTCTCACCTCACTAACAATATAATCATATGGGGACAGGCAACAATGATTAACAGATTATACATCCTGCAGGAAAGAGTACCTCGATTAATTTTTAATATTAATAAGAGGGACTCTTGTAAAGAAATATTTAGGCGCTATAATCTGCTTACATTAACTTCCATCTATATCTACAAATGTGCCATCTTCGCATTTGAACATAGCAATAGATTTGTTCGTAACAACGCCATTAATAGTCAATACAACACTAGAATAGGGCATGATCTGAGTATACCGACACATAACTCTGCCCTATTCCAAAAATCTCCCACTCTAGCGTGCACTAAGGTATACAATAATCTGCCGAGTGAGTTGCGGAGAAGCACTAATATCCTTGCGCTGAAAAAACATCTCAGGAAATATCTGGTTGAAAAATGCTATTACTCTCTACATGAGTTTTACTAACACATGAAAGTATCTGTTTTTTAAATTCTTTTAAGCTGTTAATCATTTCGTGATCAGTGAATTATCTATTATCGTGGAGTAAATGTATTTTAATTTCACTTTTTATTCGAGTTTTAACGAAAGTATGTATGTTTTCTTTTTAAGCTTTTAACCATTTGTCCTCACTGCTCGATGTTTATTGTGTTTATATATTATGTATTTCTAACAGATTCTCCTACCGCTTTTCTTTTCTTTGCATCAGCTTCAATGATTTTTACCGGCTAGACGAACATTTTTTGTGATAAAAAAAAGTCGCTGTATATGTATATATTTTTACCGTTACAGATTGAACACATTACGATTCTTGCACTGTACCTGTACCTATAATGTGATTTAACCTTTTAAAATGTTTTGTAATTGTTTATTTATTTTATAATTATAAGTGTTTTTCTGGCATATTTGCTCAAACGCATATATGACCCTCAAATTGATATTGACAAGTCTTATATCATGTAACATGATCCAATAGGACAATAAACTATCTATCTATCTATCTATCTAAGGCACATTTATAAAGCAGGCTTTTAAAAAATGTCTTGACATATTAAAGCAATAATTGCGTATGCATATACCTAACCAGAGCTTGAACAGGGACGTCAGGGTGCAAACAGTTAATTCAAATATTAGACTAAAAAATGAATGCATAGCTGGGGTTGAAAGAAAAAGGATTTGAATACATAATAATATATACTGAATATTATACAAAAATTTATTGCACAGACATTTTACCCCTAAAACCGAAAATACAGGTATCTGAAAATGAAAATCATTCTAGATCTGAGACCGTGGAACTCCCACTGTCATCAAGATTGAATTCCCACATTTTAGCGTCGACCTTTTCTTTTACATGATGAATACATTTTCCCACTTATTCGGTATTATTATTTGTATAGCATCATAAAAAATTTAAAACTTTTATTTTCTGCTGCAACATATTTTTTGTCTACTTTGTCTACCCAAATGAGCTCAATCGGATTGAGCTCACAATGGTAAGGAGGCAGTCGTAAATCAGTTATATTTTGTTTTTTGGCCATTTCATCAATTATGTTCAGGTTATATTTGTTTTTCTCTTGATAATCTTGACAATTTGCAACAATTCTGCCTTAACCATCGTATCATCATAATCAATCTTTTTATTTTTAAGCCATCCTTGAATTCTAATTTTATAATAATAATACTAAACCGAAACCAATTTTCCAACGAGGCTTCATCCATTTATTCATGGTAGTCTCCCGGTTTTTTTTATTCAAATGCCTATAAAGCATCCGATACAAGTCTATTTTCGTTACCGATGTGGCAAATTATCAATCGCTTCCCTTTTGTTAAAAATAATTCGTTTTGGACAGTTAAAAACCGCTCTTATTGAAAGCATTAAAAACTCAATAAAATCATTACTTGATTTCTCATCTCTATATAGTTTAAGCATGTACAAAAACAATAATAACACATCATTTTTGTTGAAATTCCTTGTCTTACAAGTACTAAAAAATATGTAGGTGTCAGCGAAATCATACCAGAAATACGTACGTACGTTTTTTGAAATATTACCTGAGGGATTTTTTAATCTAGTGGATAGTCCATTCAAGAACGCTTGTTTTTGGTTTATGGAAGAATCCATTTAAACGTTCGCCTGTGTATGCCCAGCGTTGACCCATGATCCATCTGGGTAGTATATTTTCCTACCTTCTGCACGAAATTTTCTGATTTGTCTTAGATACGAGGGATGTCTTTTTAGTTTTGCATATAGAAACATAGTAGGCCGCGCGGATCGAACGTCAGTACTGAATCTTTACTTCACTATTTAGTAAACTTAAATTCAAAGTTTCACAACAATACGTGCAGTGTTCTCACTACAGTGAATTTTCAAGTGTCACCAAGTCATTAGAAAAATGGAAGTCAACCGCGAACATTTTCGCGCCATAATTTATTACAAGTTTCAGAGACAATTATCGCAACAATAATGCCTTGCTGAGTTACTGTCTGTTTTCGGCAACGAAGCGCCACATCAGTCGACAATTTCCCGTTGGTATGGAGAATTCAAACGTTGTCGGGTGAGTCTTAGCTACGATCCCAGGCTGGGTGCACCAATAACGGCAGTCACCCAGGAAAACGTCGATGCTGTGCGCAAACTCATCTTTGAAGATAGAAATGTGACATTACGGATTTTTGTAAAAAGCACTGTCTCAGGATCAATCCTGAAAAGAGTTCAAGTATGCTTTTTCTCTGAAACACATGTATAATAACATAAAGGACGCAGTTGTACTCATTATAAATAACGAGCGCATCCCCATGGTAGAACATTCTAAAAACCTTGGTGTTATCTTGGACTCTAGCTTGATTTGATAGACACATCGGTTACCTGTCTCAAAAAACGTATGCCAAATTAAAACTTTTATACTCCAACCGGTTCATTTTAAACTTTAAGACTAGGAAAAAATTAGTTGAAGGCTTGATCCTGTCATCTTCGCAACATTCTCTGATTTTATTCTATTCTTATTTGGATTCGTCGGATCGGAATAGGTTACAACAGATTCAAAACAGCTGCTGCAGGTTTGTGTTTGGACTTCGTAAATATAGTCATGTCTCTTCGAAGATTAAAGATTTAAATTGGTTAAAGATGGAATCACAGTTTGTTTATGCTATGAAGGTGTTTGTCCATAAAGTAGTTCGCACAAAAAAGCCACCGTACATTTTAGAAAAATCTAGTACCAAGAGGTAATATTAATCAGAGAAATCTCAGACACAACCTAAATCTTGCGATGCCAGTCCACTACACAGCCCTTTTCCAGAAAAGCTTCACATTTCATGCTGTCAAGTTATACAGCTCTACAGATAAAATGTGTCGCAGTAAAACAATAGTACCTTTCAGGAGACTCGTTAAGAAACAGATGATGGGATATTGATAGTTCAAGTGTGCATTTGTTAAAAATGTTTTTTTTTGTTTTCTTTTTCTGTTACATATTACTCTGTTGGCTCATGTGTACGTGTTGTCAACACGTTATCTATTCAATTCATTTCCTTACATTTCGTTTTCTTCTTATTATTACTATTGTTTGTTTGTGTATCGAGTTTAACTATGTTACTCTTTCGCACACAGTGAGGCTAAGTGTAAGAGTAGCCATTTGGCTAAACTTCGCCACACTGATGTATGTGTATTAATAAAGACATTCATTATTATTATTATTATATCACGAGATTGAGGCATCCTTGAAGATCTCAAAGACCTCAATTCAAAAAATTTTACATGAAGAATTAGGAATAAGAAAATTAGTTTCTCGTTGGATGTGGTATCCTGTTGAGTGAAGAGCAGAAAGCAGCCAGGATCAATTGGTGTCAAAAAAACGTTAGACCGTTTCAATTCCGGAAACTCAAAAAATGTGTACAGCATTGTTAGTGGTGATGGATCGTCGATTTACTGTTATGAACTAGAAAATAAACGACAGTCGGCTGTTTGGGTGTTCCAAGGTGAAGAAAACGTGGAATTATTGGACTATCCTCCATATAGTCCCGATCTAAGTCCTAACGATTTCTTTACTTTCCCAAAAATTCAAAACAGACTGCTTGGTCAAAGGTTCCAGTCACCAGAAGAAGCAGTTGACGCATTCAAAAATGCCGTTATGGATCTGCCAGCAAACGAGTGGACTAAGTGATTTGAAAAGTGGTTCGAGCGCCTGCAGATGTGTATTAATGGAGAATACTTCGAAAAACAATAAAGTCATTTAAAACTACCTACCGTGTTGTTTTATTTCCATATGCAAAACTTAAAAGACATCCCTCGTAGTCCGTTCTCCAGATAACTATTTCGTCTTTTTTCAATAAAATACTGTTTCTTCCTCGCTTTTTGTATTGAAATCCCATTTCTTTTAATAATTTATGGAAGGTAGATCTCTTGAAACTTGGCAAGTCATTATCCTCGTTAACCAGCTTCAGCACTTTATCCACAGTTGGTGATTCATTGCGAAAGAAAAAATTGTTACAATTCTCATTATGGCAGTTCTCTCGAAGTCATCTGTGGCATCGCTGATTTTTTTTCTTGGCGGGTACTTTTTTGGGTCTACCAGTTAGTGGTTAGATCTATACTCCCGAACAATTTGGTAAACACTTGCACGACTAACGCCCGAAATATTTGCTAGGAGAATTATTTGTTTTTTGCTAACGCTAAAATGAAGCCTTTTAGCTCTTTTTCAGGCGATGTGCAGCTAATATCAACAACTTCATCAGCTGTATCCGTATCAGACATTTTGAGTTCTACAAAATTAAACTGACAAATCTAACAAGCACATGGTAATACTGGTATAAATCTGACGCCAACTCTGTACTGTACCTATATATAGGGTGTTTCAGTTTATAGTTGCATAACTTTAAGATTCGATAGAACTTTTTTTTTAAATATTTCGAACAATATTTGATGTATAGCAGTGAAAATTGCTATACAAGGGTTTTTTGGTACGACAAAACGAACCATAGTTTTACTGTAGCCGCTAGACGGCGCACTCTACTGTACCTGTAGTGTATTAAAATGACCGAAAATTTTTTCTTTATGCAATTTTTTGCTTTTTGAATAAAAAAACTGATTCTTCGCACTTTTCTGCATAAAAAAGATCTCCTGTGAGTTTTCGTTATAGTTAGTCGTTTTTGAGATATTTCGATTTTTAAGGTTCGATGCATTTTTTATTATTTATGGGAAAATAATATTTTTTTTTACATGTTCGATTTGGGCATTACAAGTAATTAAGATGATCGTTTAGATTGTGTTTTTAAACACTGCAATAATTCCTAACTCCAAATAAACACAAAAAAAAACAGAATATTAATTTGTTTAATTTTCCAATATTATTTTTAACAAATTTAATTGATTATTTACAACTAAAATGCTATTGGATAGTTAGGACAAACATACAAAATCTAAAGTAGTTGCTCGAAATGTAAACCCAATTGTTCAATACACAATTCACATCTACGAATGATCGAACGTGGTATAGCATTATTCAAATAAGGCCTTATTTCATCACATGCATTCCTGATTTTGTCTATTAGCATATCTCTTGTGGTTACGGGAGTCTGGTACACTTTTTCTTATAGAAATCCCCACACAAATAAATCTAATGGATTTAGGTCAGGGGATCGTGGAGGCCAGGCGACTGGTCCTCCACGGCCGATCCATCTTTCTGAATAATTTTCGTCCAGCCAGTTTCTAACTATTCTCGAATAATGAGCTGGACAACCATCAAGCTGGAACCAGGCCAATCTTCTTAAATCTAACATAATATCATCCCACACATTTGCATGTTCAGCGTTTAAAAATTGCAAGAAGGTCGCAGCATTTAACCTTTCAGGCAAAAGGTAGGGTCCAAATAGTCGATTACGGTAGATGCCAATCCACACGTCCACACTAAATTCGTGCTGAAAATTTCTTTCCCGAACTGCATGCGGATTTTAATGCGACCAAATATGTTGATTATGAAAATTTACCACTCCACGTCTAGTGAAGCATGACTCATCGGTCCATAAAACGTTACTTAAAAACTCCCTATTATTATCAGTTCTATCAAGAATCCACTGACAAAATGTGATTCTTCGTTCTCCGTCCCCTGGATGTAGTCCTTGCACAGGTTGCATATGGTAAGGACGTCTATGGTCATTTCTAAGAACACGGTGAACATGGCTTGCTGAAATTCCCAAGGCACCAGAAACTCTCCTAACACTTGTGGTCGGATCTCTATCAAACTCACGCAGAATCATACGGGTAGATCTGCCCTGACGAACATTTACGTTTTGATCCCTTTGGAGATTTCCAAAACCATTTTTAATTATTTGGCGATGCACTCTTACAAATACTGAGCGAGTTGGGTGTCGTCTGTTTGGAAATCTTCGTGCGTATTCTCTGGCTGCTTCTGCTGCGTTTCCATTTACAAAGCCATACACAAAATGAATATCAGCTAACTCTTGATTGGAGAATAAAAATGGCATTTTTATAAAACTTACAAAAAAAAACAGGTGAAGGAAACTAAATTTCGTGCATTCACAATTGCAAAAAAACGTTTCAGGTTTCAACAGACAACAAAACTAACTGTCAACTAATTGACGTTTAACCTTATTCTGCTTTCAATTTCAAAAATATTTACTTCTAAAAATTATCGAGATACTGACTTTTTAACGTTATTTTATCATAAGTAATTAAAAATGCATCGAACCTTATAAATCGAAATATCTCAAAAACGGCTAACTATGACGAAAATTCACAAGAGAGCTTTTTTATATTGAAAAGTGCGAAGAATCAGTTTTTTTATTCAAAAAGCAAAAAATTGCACTAAGAAAACATTTTCGGTCATTTTAATACACCACAGGTACAATAGAGGGCGCGGCTACAGTTTTGTCGTACCAAAAAACCCTTGTATACCAATTTTCACTGTTATACATCAAATATTGTTCGAAATATTTAAAAAAAACTATTTTAGAAAGTAAATTTAAACACCCTGTATTTCGGAAGCCACGCATTTTTCGACCTATGTTTATATAGACTTTATGCATTAATTTTAAAAGTTCTATCGAATCTTAAAGTTATGCTACAATAAACTGAAACACCCTGTACATATAAGACATGATGCAGACAAGGATGCACGTGGAAGAAGAAAATGCTGAGGAAAGCATCCGAGCCGGAGATGATGATAAATAGAGGTTCTTCATGCTTTTCCAGAGATTCCTTGTTTGCTCGTCATATTGTGCATTTTATGTATTGTAAAATATTTCAAGTTAGTTTTGTAAAGTAAAATAAAATTTTTTAAAAACCCGAACGGCCATTTCGGCAACATATCTTATATATATATATATATATAGCAGTAACGGCCGGCCACTGGGTTAGGCTGCATGCACGACCTCCCACTCCACCCTCATGTTTGCCATTGGTTCTGTGTAAGGGCTCGACCTATTCTGCCCAATACCAGTTATGCTCCCTCTCTCTTGAAATATATGAGTGTGCTGATCACGCGATGAGCACGGTTTTGGTTTAGTTTCTTTCTTGGATCTTGGATACATACATAAAAATGATTTAGACGCAGTTCCGAGGAATGTGCATTCAATTCAGCGTGTTTATCCAGTAGAATCAAAAATTTATGACTATTTTAGATTATTTGACATGTTACAACTGAAAAATGACATTACGACCATTAAAAACCGTGGAAGTAATGTCATAATCTAGCTTTCCGGTAAAGGTAAGTAAATTTGTAGAGCTGAAGAATATAATTACGATGATTTCTGGATATTTTGTGATGGTGCGATTCAAATGAGAATAACACATGTTTAATCTGTTGCACACCTTGAAGAAAGCAATTTTGCGTCTTTATGAATGAGTAAGTACATGAAACATCTTGCAGATCATAATACATACGTTGGTGGAGAAGGATTTACTGTGCGAGGATAATGAGATAATGACTTTCTCCACTGAGGTTTGTATGGAATTGTTTTCACTACTACATATGATATATTACCGCATTTAGTTTGATTAATCCTGGAAACAGTTACGTAGTAGAAGACAATAATTATTATTCTGATAAACGCAGTTCAGAAATTGGATCAACAACGTGTCTGCTTATGCCTCGGTATTTAGGTTCCTGCCTACGCGGTTAGACAAATAAAGGCGAAATAATTATTAATAATATACTAAGTCTAGCTCCCAAATTCAACCATTATCCTGGCGATCGGTGAGCTCTTAATCTATGCTACTTTCATGTTTCAAGACCCTCGGAACCAAAGACCTGTTACTCATAATAGTAATATTAATGAATTTATTTAGCAAACGGTACATTTATCACGTCTAAAGAATCTTTTCCATAGCTTAAATGTCAAACCTGTCAAAATCAAAATATTACTTGGTCCTGTCAAATATGTGTCACATTGCACGAAGTATTATGAAAACAAAATAACCTATTTTTCTTAGTTGACACTGAAAACCCAAATACCGTATATTCACCCATATCCTGAAATGGGACGAAAGTCTTAATAGCAGTGACAGTTATGTGCACAACAAGACAAATAAGTTCTATAATTATGAATGCGCACATTCATTATTTATCCAGGTTTTTTCATTATAATAATTATTTAAATAGACGGAGAAAAATAGGTTCATGTAATGGCGTCAGAACTTCTGGAACCCAAAATATTACGTATACATTGTTCAGCCTCCTGGTCTACTTAACAATCTCGACGTCGACAACCAGCTACGACATCATTTTGGTCAAACACTCAGCGCGTTCACACAGTTTTTTATTCTTCTAAAGCAAGTCAGTCTACTTGACACCAATTTTGTATACATGTAGCATAAGTTAATTATACTATTGTCTCATGCCGGATTAAATACTTACCGTCTCAAGGAGATCTCCAAGTTTGGTGAGGAAGAACAAGTGGTACGATTTCAGTGTATGGATGGCTTCAGGGCTATAAGAATAATCTACTGGATCGCAGCTCCAATTTGATACAAATAACATTTCTAAGACCGCCTAAAATAAAAAAAATAATGTTTATTAAATGTCGGAGGAAGGCATCTTAAAAAGTTATGTGTAAATTGCTGAAAAATTGAAACAATGCTCTCTCTGAAAAGTAAAATTTGTAGCGTACAGTACACATTGACCATGCGCATGATTAGCAATTGAAAAACGAAGGGTTACTAATATCTTCTAAAATGGATTGAGATTTTATTAATGCATGATTGAAAAATACTTACTTGTTGTTAGTTTATTTTTTTTTTAATTCAAAAATGGCATAATTCGCATTTTTGCAAATATCATATAGCTTATTCTCTAAAACTGTATAGAAACATACTCGAGGACCCTTTTTTATTCAGAATGACCAAGAGAACTAAGGATACTTTTTCCGGAGCGATAAGACCAATTTTGGCAATTGCTTAAGCAGTAATTCTTGACACAATTTGGAGTCCAGCAACATGTGGATTCTTTGAGGAGCCATTTCTAATAAGATTGTGTAGATACTTCTTGGACTACAAGTGGGTGAGATTACCTTCCTGACTGCTGTTGGGACCTCTAGCTATCGACGTTTATCAAATAGACTTTTTATGCCATAAATGTTTCATCGCTCAGTTGATTTCGTCCCTATTTATAATGGACAACGGTGAGATTACTGTACTTTTTGCGATGTCCCCTTTCTACTAGTTATTCTACACCCTTGTTTTCAAAAATCAGCCACATTGAGTGACACAATAGTGTCTTGAAAAGTAGCAAGGTTGCCAGTTACAAGAATTAATTGTCCATTTGTGAAGCTTAATGTCTACGAGGGATGTCTTTTATGTTTTGCATATGGAAATAAAACAACACGGTAGGTAGTTTTAAATGACTCTATTGTTTTTCGAAGTATTCTCCACGAAGATGCGCTCGAACCAATTTTCGAAGCACTTATTCCACTCGCTTGCTGGCAGATCCAAAACGGCATTTTTGAATGCGTCAACTGGTTCTTCTGGTGACAGGAACCTTTGACCACGCAGTCTGTTTTTAATTTTCAGGGAAGTAAAGAAATCGTTAGGACTTAGATCGGGACTATATGGAGGATGGTCCAATAATTCCAGGTTTTCTTGCGTTAAATACTGCCTTGTTTTTTTGGGCTGTGTGCGAGCTTGCATTGTCTTGGTGGAGGATGATTCTTCTTTCGGGGTTGATTTTTCGAAGCGCGGTGATGACTTTTGTCAAAAAAATGGTGGTATACTAATCCGCAGTAACAGTTCTTTGCTCATTAAGAGGAATTGTTGCAATATGACCCGCTTTTGACACAAATTTCAAGGCCATTTTTTTCGAAACACTTTGAGAACGGATGACTTTTGTTGGCTTTTCTTCACCTTGGAACACCCAAACAGCCGACTGTCCTTTATTTTCTGGTTCATAACAGTAAATCCACGATTCATCACCACTAACAATGCTGTACACATTTTTTGAGTTTCCGGAATTGAAACGGTCAAGCGTTTTTTGACACCAATTAACCCTGGCTGCTTTCTGCTCTTCAGTCAACAGGTGGGGTGTCCAACGAGAAACTAATTTTCGTACTCCTAATTCTTCATGTAAAATTTTTTGAATTGAGGTCTTTGAGATCTTCAAGGAAGCCTCAATCTCGCGATATGTCACATGTCTATCTTCCATGATGAGTTTGCGCACAGCATCGACATTTTCCTGCCGTTTTTGGTGCACCCACCCTGGGATCGTCGCTAAGACTCACCCGTCCACGTTTGAATTCTCGATAGCAACGGGAAATTGTCGACTGATGTGACGCTTCGTTGCCGAAAACAGACAGTAACTCAGCAAGGCATTGTTCTTCCGATAATGGTCTCTGGAAGTTGTAATGGCGCGAAAATGTTCTCGGTTGAGTTCCATTTTTCCAATGACTTGGTGACACTTAAACATTCACTGTAGTGAGAACACTGCACGTATTGCTATAAAACTTTGAATTTAAGTTTACTAAAGAGTGAGGTTAAGATTCAGTACCGACGTTCGATCCGCGCGACCTAGTATGTTTCTATATGCAAAACTTATAAGACATCCCTCGTACTCTCGTTGCATTTATTACCATAAGAAAGTATTTATACTTACCAAGTAGAAAATATAAAGATTCGCTAAAATCTGAATTGCATTATAAGCTATAAGAAGTTTCCTAATCTCAAAAGGTTTCCTATTTTCCATTAACCTAGGCCCCAAATTGTAAATAAAGTAAAAGTAGCTGAAGATGAACGCGACCGGGTACAGAGGCGAGGACATGAAGAGGAGACCTAGTTCTCCGGGTCGAGGATCTGGAAAAAAATGAACGAAGTTTAATGTAAGATCTGAAACTTGTCCTGTGGGGTTCATGCTGATAATTTTTCTGTTTTTCTGGTCATTATGTCTCAAAATATACCACGTTATTAAATTATCTTCAAACACTGAATGCCAAGAATGTTACTTTCTTTGGATAATAAAGGTAACCGATCAAGTTGATTATTTTCATATCTTTTTTCTTCTGAAGAATTATCTCTATATTTCTTTGTTTTTTTCAAACGCGTACAACGAGCCCGATTTTGATAGATGTATTGCAGGGGTGTTTTTCAAATTGTCCAAAGGCTTTGACATTGTTGTGCAAGAGCTAAAATCTCTCTCAAATAGGAAACTCATGGCAAAAGTTAATTTTCGCGATACATGACGCCAAGTTAGGAGCTACACAGGGATCGTTTCTGGGACCATTACTCTTCATCCTGTATATAATTGATCTGAGACTGTCTGTAGTTGTCAGCGCTGCAGTACCTAGTCAGCTAGTATCTGCAGTTGATATAGTATCTAATGAAATGAATTTTTGCTGCCAGAAAAATCGTCTTATATTAAATAGCTATCAAACAGTATGTGTACATGATATTTTCCCAGATAAGGACATTTTCCTTGGAACACCTCTAAATGCAAGTTTATCTTGGTTGGAGCACATAAATCAGATTTGCCAAACAACACAATATTCCTAATTTTGTACACCCATATAATAGATCAAAAGTTATATTTCTAGAAGACACTATTTTTTATCTAAAAGTGGCGTCAACTAGGTTGACTCGGCACTTCCCAGGCAATGCCGACATCAGTTCATAAAGGATTATGTCCAGCACAAGTTAAATCCTATGGAAATGAGGCAGCGCCTTAGACCTTATTTCCTGGATAGAGGATAGGTGCCATGCTTTCGTTTGTTGTCCCAAAGATGAAGCCTAGGCCATGCTGATGAGTTGCTAAAAAACACGACACGTTTTCATGAAAAAATTCATACCAATACATTTAATATCTTTGAGAAAATTAACCATTTCTATCGGACAAAGCCCTCTGGCAGCCACATGTGACACTAACAAAGCTTTAAATATTATAGCATTTATAGCAGAAGAATATCTCTTTTCAACTAGCCTAAGTTTGTTAAAATTGGCTCTGCCGTTTCGAAGATACACCTGTTTTTTTGAACCTTTGAACCTTTGAATACCCCCACCACTTTATCTTTAGAGATACAGCAAAATTGTCCAATAAAACGTTTAGATTATCTTCGACTTCAAATATCAGGTATTTTTTGTTAGGTTAATATAACGGAATTCATAGAAACATCACTTTTTGTAAACTCAAGATTGCAGTTACGCCTCCTAGCGGCCATTTCAGAAACATCAATATATCTGTACTCGCATGTTGTCAGTGCCAAATTTGCGTCAAAAAGTTTACAAACATTTTTTCCAAGCGAGTTTCAATAATTGTTTTCCTTACTCCGGTCAAAGTGCTCCTAGATTTTTAAGGACATTCTGAAGAGAGAAGGTACCTTAGAACTATTCTCTAAAGTTGATAGTTGTCGAGATAAGCGATACAATGTTTGAAAAAGTGCGAAATATGTCATTTTCGATTCCGAAAAACAATATGGAAAAATAAAAAAATTAATGTTGCCAATGTTCACAAATATTCTTTAAACATGCGTTAACTAAATCCTGAAACATTTCAGGGTGTTATCGTGAACCTTTGTTTTTTAATAATTGTTAATCGAACGCGTTTTCAGTGTATCCTCTGAGTGACAATTATTGAGGACATGCTCGATTAATAATTGAAAAACAAAGATTTCAGGAGGAATTGCTTTGAGAGTTGTTAATGGATATTTGAAGGATATTTCAGAGCATTTCGAAAGTGACATATTTCGCACTAAAATCCCTTTGATCGGAGCAATTTTTGCAATTCATTTGAAAATGAAATGACAGCAATTTGGTCCTGGCCACATGCAGATTTATCAAATAAGCATATGCAAGAAATCCGAATAAGACATTTATTTTCCACCAGGCGCGAAGATAATGTCCGGACTAATAGGAACAGCTATGTTCCAAAGTTTCCGGAACCAATATATAATCGCACGTTGCATGAGACTGAATAAATAAATCCATAATACTCTGTAAGGTCACAGTTCATAGTCCTACATGCTCTCTTCAAAACATAACTTGAAGCAAAATAAATTATTTCGTTGATTTTACGCGTAACCTGGTGGTGCCGTGGTTCCTATAAAATTTCTTAACCTTGACGCGACACATTTTGAATGTCTGTGAATAATTATGGATCCTATTGTTTTCATTCTTGCTAAACTAAACCTAGTTCTAATAATCCAGTTTTATGTGAAAAGAGGGCAAGTGGTCAAATTGTTAAACTTTGGACTTGAATCTTGTATCATGATAGAGATATGACACAATTTTTGATAGGTTGTTACATTTGATGACCATGACGATTGAGATGAGAAAAAAGAGCATGAATGCAAAACGGAACACACAGGAACACACTGGCATCGGAAAAAAGTCAGGCCAACGATATAAACAGACAAGGGAGGAGCATGCTTACCAGTTCATCTGATAACGGCATCAATCGAAACGCCGTGAATCAACCTTATAGACAATGAAAGTCCGAGAAACATCTCAATTGTTATAGCTAGAGATACCACGAAAAACGTATACAGCAATAATATTAGAAGAAAGTGTCCAAAGATGGTCCTCCATTTTGTTACTGATTTGTAAAGGATACGGAGAATAATTAAAATCGCGTTTTATGTTTACATTGTTGAGCAAATCTTGTTTTATGTTTATTTTGTTGATGAATCCTAGTTGCGTGTGTGTTTTACTAAAAAAATGTAACTTCCAACAACTTTACGTAGCTTAACCTTGGCGACAAAAATCGTAGATTTCTTTTTCTGTTTCCTGCCTTTTTCCAACTCATCCCTTCATTCCGAATGGCATAGATAACTTTAGCTTTTCTACCCGGACTCCATTTCCTTTTACTGGAATTTCCCATTATCTCTTTATTTCTCACTCTTACTGGCGAGGAATATGTTCGCGAAATAATATGATGTTTTTTGGATGTTATACGATATGTACATCATGAGAAACGATGCTAGTTATTTCAGTCTGTCTGTCTGTCCGATAATCCTATAACCGCCCATAACGAGAGAAGTACCGCCCTGACTTTGGTGAAACAGTGTTACCCATATGCCAAGGACGAAAAGTTTTGGACACCCTTGCGGCAGAAAAATATCAAAAAATAAGAAAAGAACATTGCTCAAACTTCTTTTTTTGAGGTTTCAATGTATTCTGAAAGCATTTTACAGGTAAAAAATTTGCAGCTATCAGACATAGGTATTTCACGTATAGATTTCTCCGTACATTAGCCCTCAAAACTGGATACAAACTAATCCTCATGTATTTCTAGTTGCTCTTTCTGATAAAGTATAGTTGAACGTTTGTCATTCTGAACTTTTAAAACTTTTTATGTTTTTCTTGTTTGCTGCAAAATCAATGCTGCGGTTTCAAGTGAATGTGCCAATCCTAAGAAGAGGATGAAAGTAAGTTCCCTGACTCTTATATATCGTGTTCCGTGAGAAAATGAACATAGTAAAGTAGTAGGTAGTATGAACCGAGACTCTTTCATATCTGAAGATGAAAAAGTATATCCAAAGTGATTTATCTAATTACGCTAAATCCCCAATACGAGAATTTCAGACTCCACTGAACCTATTTTGATGAAGTGTGACACCATCGGTTACCTAGGTAACGTAAAGCTAACTTGCTCAAATAGGTACTTCACACAATGAAATCCCAAACTAATCCAAAAGGGTTTTCCTTTTTGGCTTCTAAAATTACTGAAATCCTTAAGGAAAAAGGAAGGAAGTTTCGGATCAAAATTAACAATGTTTTGATGATGATCATCTTTATTTCATAGTAATGTGCTAACAGAGAAAACATTTGGATATAAACTTATAAACTACAATTTTCTATTACATATTTTTTTAAATGCCTTTTGAAGTTAACAAAATTTGTAGTTTTAATTTCTTCTGGAATCCTATTAAAATCTACAAGGCCCTTATAAAATAAGCTGTTTTGGGCAAAGGAAGATTGTACCCGAGACACATAAAAGTTGGAATTAGATCTAACATTATCTAACTATGTATAACGCTGACCATTTTTAATTTATTAATAATATGCTCAGGGTACATTCTATTCCTTATTTTGTACACTACCACCATAGTGTTATAAAAGATCTCCTGGCTTACACTTAATAAATTTGTAGATGTCAGCATGTCTTTAATTCTACCGTATCTTCCCCATCCCAAAATACTTCTCAATGCCTGGCTTTGTTTTTTTTGAATAATATCAATATCACCTTTCTTAAGCATATACAAGATTGTTGCACAGTAACTGAAATGTGGTAGGATTATCGTCTTATCTATAATTAATTTAGCCCAGACACTTAGATCTTTCCCCATTCTACATAATAAATTCACTTTCTTTGATAGCTTTTTGGTTATATAAATTGCATGTTTTGAAAACGTTAAATTTTCATCTATAATTATTCCTAAATATTTACATTCATCAACTTGATCTAGTCTACTACCATTAATTACTATACCTTTGTTACTGTATGTGTTAGTTACATTATGCTTAGATTTCAATATCATACATTTAGTTTTATTTACATTCACACTTAAACTATTATTGTTTAACCATTTATATATATATATATATATTATTTAAATCTTCATTTAAAAAGTTTATTATATCATCCACTGAATCACCCTTAACAAAAAGCATAGTGTCATCTGCAAAGAGTTGAATTTCACACTTCTTAATTATATTAACCATGTCGTTTATGTACAACAAAAACAATTTTGGGCCCAGCACAGTACCCTGTGGAACACCATGTACATTGATCTTAGATTCAGATAATGATTCTAAATATTTGGTTTTTTGAGATCTCATTTCCAAGTATTGTGAAAACCAACCTAGGACTTTACCTTGAAAGCCATACCTTTGTAACTTCCCAATTAGTAATTATCTGTTAACAGTTTCAAATGCTCTGCGAAAGTCCAAAAACACCACGCCCACCACTTTTTTGTTGTCTAATGAAGATTTCCAGTTAGATATCACTGACTGTAGAGCACTTTCACATGAGTGACCACTTTGGAAACCTGCTTGACAGTTTTTTAATAATATTGCTTGCACTCACATAATCTCGAACCTGGATATTAACTGCCGTTTCTAGAAGTTTTTCATATGCTGGCATCATATTAATTGGTCTATGTTTTTCACACTGAATAGTTCCACTAACTTTTTCTATGGGAATAATAGTTGACATTTTTCATTCACTTGGAAATGACCCAGTTTGTAAGCTTTGGTTTATTACATCCAAGAAACGATTGGCTTCAAATGAGAGCTTCAATATCTTTGTATTTATTCCATCAGTGCTACTTTTTTTGTTTTTCAGATCATTCACAATTTTCCTAAGTTCTGATATCTGTAATATCTTGAACTCTGTGAATTTTTTAGATGGTGTTACTATACTGTCAAGCATTCTGTCACATTATGTTGGATCAGGTATAGTACTTAGCTCATTTATGCTCTCTATATAGACGTGATTGAAACTATTGCCGATTTCGAGACTGTCTGTTATCAGTTTGCCATCAAACATGATAACATCTATTGCCTTAAACTTGCCCCTAGAACCAATTATACTCTTCAAGGTTTTCCACATTTCTCTAGAGTCTCCTCTAGATTCATCAATTTTTTCTTGGTAAAAGTATCTCTTTTGTTCTCTTATTTTTTAACTGCTAAGTTTCTTTGCTCTTTGTTTAATTCCCAGTCATCCTCTGCTTGTGTAATTATTGCTCTTTTGTACCTCCTGTCTCTTTCTGTTATGATTTTTTTGTCAACAACACGGCTAGTACGGGCCGGTGTTCCTCAGGGTTCAGTCCTAGGACCAATTCTTTATTCGCTTTTCATCCATGCCCAGCAACTGTGAAGTCTATCTCTATGCTAACGACACTGCACTTGTCGCCCAGTCGTGTACTGGTGATCTGGTTCACGGTGGGTTGCAGAATGCGGTGGACGAAGTTCTAGAGTGGGCGGAACGGTGGCTGATAAAAATTAATCATTCGAAAACGCAGGCTATTTATTGTAGCAAAAAAAGTCGCGGCCCCCCAGCAGAGGTTTCTGTAGACCGAAATCGTGTACCATGGACAAATTCTGCCAAGTATCTCGGTGTCACCCTTGATAAAGGCATGACCTGGCAGAAACATACAGCATTCATAAAAACAAAATACCAAATTGCAACTATATCCTTTGTTATGTAGATCCTCCAAATTGATTTTGATAAACAAAGTTCGACTATATAAAATGATTATTAGACCAGCCATTACTTATGCTTGTGCGGCTTGGTGTTTTCTTGCCAAAACACACATGCAAATTGTTCAAGTACTGCAAAGCAGAACTTTGCGGACCATTTGCAACGCTCCATGGTATGTCTCAAATGAGACACTACACAGAGACCTTGACATTCCTTACTTGAGGGATTATGTCAAGCTTCAGGCGCAGCGACGTTATAGTCAAGCGGAATCGCACAGCAACCCTCTGTTGCGTGACTCAGTGGACTATACAGTCGAGCAGGTTCGTAAACATTGAAGGCCATGGCTCGCACTGTAATCAAAAGTTAGCGAGAATCTTTATTAAACTCAAAGTTACACTCTAACAAAACCGAATCAAAAAATTTGTTTAGTTCACCTCAAAATTAATCCGTGTACCAAGTCAAAAAGCCTAGGTGTTTCCTCTTAAACTAAGCATATCTGTTTTTCTTTGCTCTTCTCCTTTTTTCTTCTCTTCCCCTTTCTCTTTTTCCTTGACTTTGTGTGGTTTCTGGGCAACCAGGACTGACAGATTCGACTAACGTACAGACAGTGATTAATGGGCAAAGGTCCTACGGACCGCCCAGACAAACAAATGACGAATAGAAGACAATGAAATCGCAAGTCCGTAGCTGTATACTACGTCTTTGTGTATTCGTTACTCAATTTGAGTTGGCCTGGATCAAATTTAGTAAATTTGCATACTATATGCAGTTTCCATTTTAAGCAGTGCTCATGTTATATATGTGTATTCGTTACTCAATTTGAGTTGGCCTGGATCAAATTTAGTAAATTTGCATACTATATGCAGTTTCCATTTTAAGCAGTGCTCATGTTATATAATGTCAGTTGGTAGAGCCATAAAAAAAAATTACCGGCAGTATAAGTAGGCTATCATTACTTTTACCTTTTATCACATTATTTATTGCTTCTATTTATTTGAAATAACAATAAACTTGTAAATGGCGTTGAACTAAATGAAATACAGAGACATAAAAAGAAACTAGAACCGGGCTCGGAATTTTGGGTTTCCAATTTACTTAGTTCGATTATAAGCATTATTCTGTCAAATATACTAAGTGACATATAAATCCGAACACCCAGTTTAAATGGTTTTATTTTAATAAAAGTTGGTGAATGTATTGATCTTACTGTAAATAACAAGTGAAAAATTTTTCAGCCTTATCAGTTGGACATTCCGGTTTTTATACTGTTTTTTTACTTCACTAACGCTCTAAAAATGAATATTTCAGCCGCAGTAAAGAATCAACGTTGGCGGATTTTGGTTCTTGACATCCTTTACGATCGGTTACGATGCCTAGAGTACGGAGACCTGTACGATTTCGTCAACTTAGTGAGTTTGATAGGGGCCGTATAGTGGGACTTCGGGTAGCTGGACTTTCTTTTCGGGCAATTGCAGTTAGAGTGCAAAAAAGTGTAGACACTGTGGTTAGGTGTTGTCATGCATGGCTTCGAGAGGCCGTACGCAAAGAGCAAGAGAGCAAGGGGCACTGGACGCCGCCGTAGAACAACAGCCGCCTAAGATTATTGGCCTTAAGGGGCCGTTTCTCCACTACCAGGTCCATTGCAAATTAATGGTTTGCAGAACACGGAAGACCTATTGGCATGCGAAGTGTTTACCGACGAATGAGAAGTTTTGGCTTGTTTTCATACCGGCCACACTGGGTCCTCCCTTTAACTCGAGAACACCGACGTAATCGCCTTGAGTGGTGCAGACAACGGTCACTCTGGGATCAGGAATGGAACAGTATTGTCTTTAGTGACGAATCTCGATTTTGTTTAGGCATGCACGATGGTCGTGCCAGGGTTAGAAGGCGACGTGGTGGAAGGAGGAATCCACAGTTTTCTGTTGAAAGACATGTTCATCACACTGTTGGAGTTATGGTTTGGGGTGCTATAGCTTATGGTTCCAGGTCACCTTTAATCTTCATCAGAGGTAACATGAACGCGCAGCGTTATATCCACGAAGTTCTAGAACCCCATCTTTTACCCTATCTTGACACCCTGGCAGATCCAACTTTCCAACAAGATAATGCCCGACCACATGTTGCAAGAGTCACAATAGACTTCTTTCAACATAATGATGTCACATTGTTACCATGGCCACCAAGATCTCCCGACTTATCCCCAATTGAGCACGTGTGGGATATGATGGGTAGGAGATTGCTCAATTTGCAACGTCCTCCTCAGACTCTAGAACCACTTCGACAGGAGTTGGTGGTTGCCTGGAATGAGATTCCACAGGAGAACATTCACCACCTGATCAGAAGCATGCCTAGGCGCGTTGGAGAATGCGTAGCACATCAGGGTGCATCCACACATTATTAAAGGTCAAAGGGCTTTAAAGCAGTGCAATCATTTTGAAATGTTTATCATTTACTTATTATGCTTCATTAAGTACTTATACAAAATTTTATTAAAATAAAACCATTTAAACTGGGTGTTCGGATTTATATGTCACTTAGTATATTAATGAAATCTCATCAGTAACGATGGAAGCTTTGAATTTTATTTCACATAAAGTCAAGATATTTGAATAAGTAAAAATGTTCAACTGATAAACCAAAAGAGGCGTGAATAATATATGTATATGTCTTATAAACCAGCATCATTGGGTTTTTTATACATAACCAAACTTTTCAGTATTCAGCTTGAAAGGTATTGATTTCGATAAAATACAAAAGATAAAAAAACCTAGGTCGGCCCCAGAGTTTCTTAGGCAGGTAACATTGTTATTGTGCAAAATTAAATTAGAGTTGGGTCAACATCTCCTGAGATAATGTGATATTAAAAACTTGTATATCAGTAAAAAATGAATTTATAGCGTGTTTATTCTCAGATATGGAAATTTCCATTTCACTATGACAGTTTCTTCACGGAACACCCTGCATAAATATACCAACCTACGCAAGTAGAAAAAGTAGAAATTATATGCATCGGTTATTCATACTCAATCATAATGCAGTACATAATAAATTCGAATGAAACAAACATGTATAATGTGCATTAACGTCATTGGCATTTATACACGCAATCTGATTCCCAGATTATTGAACCACAATTTTCCTGTGATTCTCATAAATGTCTAAATAAGCTATACCTAATGTAAAATTCAAGACTAAGGCTAATACATAGGTACATTAAACAAAAAAGTATCTATTTTTTATCTTTTTATACGTAGTCCTTATGTTTAGTCATTAAAAGATAGGACTACAGTACTAATAGGTTCTCGTTAATTACAGCTAGTTTGTGAAAATGAACCCTATCAATAATGATCTTTCGTTGCGACGTCAGGTATACCAACTACCTAGGAACTTCTGTTTTGGAATAACTACGCTCTGGCAACGTTAATGTTCGAAATATATTTTTATGTTCATTTTTTAAATCGCTATTAAAAACTCTATTCATCTGCGCAATCCAATATGGCATCCATAAGAAAAACTAAAGTTGATGCTCGAGGACCAGAGACTAATCGTCACATTCAAATTTCTATTACATTATCTAGTAGAGGAGATATACATAGTCGCAATGCTAATGTGTAATGTATTTTAAAATCCCACTACTAATGAGATCAGGAAAAAATTAAACGATTTAGGCAAAAAAAATGTCCGTCTCTCTCCTGAACTACCTTGATTTTTTAATCTTTTGCCAGTTAAAGACGTAAATTTCCCCCATTCAAGTGACTTCGTATTTTTTATCATTTCTGAGACCCCAATGAGCGTCAAATTTGAAGCAGCCTTTTAATGGAGGGGAAGCGTCAATAGGTCAAATATGTAAAAAAAAGTTACTTAAAGATACTAGAGCGCGTCAAATATTGATATGCATATCCGCTACGCGTCTCTGATATAGAGGTATGATAATAATCTGCTGGTTTATACCTGGTGGGCCGTCAATAAAGAACGTCGGCTGTATTTTGGCAACCACTCAACCTAAAGGTTATTGGTTAAAAGAAATAATAACGAAGTGGTCAAGAAAAATTGATAGAAATCATTTCCAGCTTCCTAAAATGACCGCTAGGCGGTCTAGCCCCAACCAAAAAATTAGATGTGTTATTTTTTGGGCTTGTTGATATCGGCAGAATATATGCATTATTCTTGACCTTTTTCCTTCAAAATTAAAATGAAATCGGTCGCGTTCGATAATGTCAAGCTACTTTGGATGTACTCTGTTGTATAATGAGCTTATATATGGTGAAGGCACTCAAAAGGATGCAAGGTATTTCTCCTTATAAGTATTGAACACCCCCACTAAAATAGCGCATTGTAACCGACAATGTCTCTTTCATGGGCTACAGATTAGACGATTTGATGAATTTGGACATATTTGGCGCCTCTAGATTTGTCTTGACTTTACGTATTAAAATTTCACAAAATCGGCGGATTTTAAACTTTCATTTTTTTCAGTTACCACAGTTGGAATTTTTGTTGTGTTTTATAATAATGGTTACTGCTTAAGGCTGTACAAGTACGTTGTTCTTACCAGCTTTTTCGGTGAATACCCAGAAGTACCCCTGATAGAGCCGCTTGAGTACCAGCGCCATTTTGAGTCGTTTCCACTATCGTTCTTCACCCCACCACGTGATCTCATGCGCGCCTCGGTAATGTACAATTACCTTACGCCGACCATTAACAACTAAATGCCCTGATAAGCAATACGGTATTTTTCAACGGTGGCTTAGCATACCATGGGGCATGATAATGTATTCGATTTTGTCACAATCGTCCAGGTGATTTGCACAACAATGTGATTAATCATAGAGCGAGCTATTATTTTGGCCAATTTGTATATCCGCCGTTTTTTTAATCTTCCTGGTCATAGTTCATTGCTTTACTGTCACATTCAACTGTGATAGCTCAAACTGCCTTAGACTACACCAGTTGCATTAAAATTAAAAGCGTCTTTCTTTATAGGGCAAAATACTCATATTAGTACGGGTGTCCTGCTATAAACTAAACCCTTTTCTAATTCCGTTGTATGACTGTTTATAGAAGAAATTTTAAAGAAAAATTATAGAATGGTATATCAAGTTTTTCATGCACCCTCTTTTACTACCCAGACCACGCGAGGATGTGTGTTTCACGAGATACCAAGCCACTCATTTCCGTAGATATGTCTATCGGTCGGTCTGTCTGACGGTCAGTCTGTCCGCCTGTCTGTCTGTCTGTCGGTCTGTTTGTCGGTCTGTCTGTCGGTATGACTATCGGTCTGTCTATCTACAGGTCTGTCTACCTATCGGTCTGCCTGTCGGTCTGTCTATCGGTCTGTATATCTCTCTGTCTGCTTGTCTGTCTGTCAGTTTGTCTATCCGTTAATCGCTAATCCTTCGTCTGTCTATCACTTGGAAAGTATCACATATATTTTGATGAAACTTCAAGACAAAACCTCTACCATACCAAGAGCGAAAAAGCTTTATATTTTTTGAGAATCAGCCCAGTGGTAGCGGAGGTATAGAACGGATAAAATAAACATTACTTAAACTTCTCTTTATGCTGTTTCCGAGACTCCTGATCCTTTTTAACATGTTTTTTATGAGAGTTAAAAATTTGGATTATAGAGAGTGTGGGAGGGTATGTCTCAATTTTTTGACGTTAGTTCATCATAGATTTTCTCATACTTTTACCCTTAAATTGAAATGAGAAGTATTTTCAAAAAACTAGTCTCTGGAAAAACATCGTGTGTTCCACAGTCGAAACTGACTGCTGTACTGCCATGCACAACTGCCATTCGAGGTCTGTAAATTAAGTAATGAGACTGGCAACGTAGCTTTCGATCATTCAACACTGGAGGCACCGAGCTTGGAGGGGAGACAGGGGAACATGTGATCCGCCTTCAGTACAAGTTTGAACTCGCTCGAGTCATTTGCTCGTAGCGATTTTTGTACTGTGTTCTCAAAATTGTTACAGCGGAAACTTTTGCTAAACTTCAGCATTCCTACGGATACAGTGTTTTGTTAAGAGTCCACGTTTTTCGGTGGTTAAAGGCATTTTCAGCTAAGAGAGGATCGATTGAAGATGAACCACGAAGCGGCAGGCCTCCATCCTCAACAACCGATGAAAAGATCGACAGAATCCGATATCCTTTTCTTTTAGATTGTCGGTTGACAGTCTGAATGATCGGGGAAGAGGTAAAATTTGACTCACACCACCGTGCATCAGATCAAGAACAACTGGATGATGCATCACGATAATGCTCCTTGTCACACAGCAATGTCAGTAAACGGGTTTTTGACCAGCAAAAACATCCCTGTGACTCTTCAGCCTCCTTATTCGCCTGAGTTGTTGTGACTTTTTTCCTTTCCTGACGTGGATAAATCAGCTCATTTTGATTTAGCCGACAACATTCAAACGGTTGTAACCGACCACCTGAAGGCTACTCCACTATCAGAGTTCCTTTTATAAGAAGTGGAAGAACCAGCTCCAGCGCTGTGAGAAGGAAGTTATTTTGAAGGTGACAGTGAGAAATTGTAATTATATTGAATAAACAAATAAAAAAAAATCAGCCTCATCACTTAATTTAGAAACCTCGTACATGACGAACGGCGATGTAAGTTATAACAACGTTCACAGGAATTTTTTTGAGGAGGGCATTCATCGAAAAGCGATAACTTTTATGAAAGTATGCCTGCCTCCAAAACTCTATCAAGAGCGAGGTAACAAATTTCTAAAGGAAAAGGAAAGCCCGAACATCCTCAGAGTTTAATTTTTTGTTCTTAGCCACCTTTTCTCTCATAGAATCTAACCTAAGCCGAACATAATCCCCCATAAAACATAATTAAATTATAACAAGTTTTGCACCGACTAAGTGTAATGTAGATATACGACTTTTCGTCATATTTCTATGCCTACCCAGAGATACACTGTTCAGTTAAATCGAATTTTCTAACACGTATGTACTTCCACTTAAAAACATACATATAGGTAGGCTTCGTTCCTTATAATTGATACAATGCAATTCGCCTTGACATTTACTTATTTGTGAACATAATATCAGGAAGAAGCAATTTCGAATATTTAATTTAACAACTATTTTGGAAATATGAATATTCAAGTTGAATTCCGTTTTAGGATTTAACTAGTACTCGAGTTTACCCATTGTGAATGGCACTCCAAAAATAATAGTGACGAAGCATTATAATTGCAAAAACTGGAATTGGTATCACTCAGGACGCGAATGTTTATGAAGACATATTTAGTGTTACGATGACTGTCATATTGTTTTAAATTATCTAGTTTTAAAAACATGAGATGTACATACATCACGAAAACCATGTCCCTCACTTGAATGTCTGTACGACTGTTTGAAAATCGATTCAGTGGCGGTGGTACTGCCGGCCAAAAACAAGTAAAAAGCTAAAATTTGGATGCAAAAATTAAATAGACTCTATAACTTTAAATTTGAGATGTTACCATAGACATGATCCTTTTAGGCTTCAGTTTTTTATCTAATCGTCCAGGTTCATTAGTTTTTTTTAAAGAAAATAGTATACTGGCTATTTTAAATTTGGCCCTCACCATTTTCATCTCAGAAACAGTGTTCAAAGTTCAAAGTACTTCCGGAGAAAGACGGAAAAAACAGAATTTTTCAAAAATTATTTGTAGTGGGATTCCAAAATAAATTGCTCGTCAAACATTGATACATTTTCTCCTCTACAAAATTGTATATTTTCAATTTCAATTTGACGTTTCGTATCTTGTACTCCAGCATTCACGTCGTCGTTTATTTCCTAGTTTTATTTGGCATGGATTTTAAAATAAATTACATATTACCATTGCCAGTCTTTCTCTTCTACAAGAAGGTGCAGTCAAACTTTCAATTGTAAATTTCTGCTTTCGATCTCCATCATTAACTTTGTTTTTTCTTATGGACTCCATATTAAAATTTTGGGCAATCGAACACAGACCTTGGTTCTGCATTTAGTTATGAGTATAATGCATTTATTTATGTCACCAGAAATTTCACATATACATGTATAATTAGTGCATTATTATTCCTAGCAGTATTTAAATAGTCGTAAGTCGAAAGAAGGAACCTCGAATCGAAAATTTGAGTACTCCATCATGTATAAGAGAAGAAGAAGTGGCGATGACATGCAATTTATTTTGAAATCGAAACAAATGGCTAATAATTTCAAGGCCTACCTAGGAAGTTCTGTTTTAGACATTCTTGGAATCATTTAATTAAGAACGTCATATTTAAATCTAATTATGCCATCTTGTAGAGGAGAAAAAGAGGTAATGTTGATTTACAATTTATTGTAAAATCCCATCAAAAATGAAGTCAGGGAAAAATTTAATTGTTTTTGAGAAAATTCGATTTTTTCCGTCTCTCTCCGGAAGTATACTAAGTGACATATAAATCCGAACACCCAGTTTAAATGGTTTTATTTTAATAAAATTTTGTATAAGTACTTAATGAAGCATAATAAATAAATGATAAAAATTTCAAAATGATTGCACTGCTTTAAAGCCCGTTGACCTTTAATAATGTGTGGATGCACCCTGATGTGCTACGTATTCTCCAACGCGCCTAGGCATGCTTCTGATCAGGTGGTCAATGTCCTCCTGTGGTATCTCATTCCAGGCAACCACCAACTCCTCTCGAAGTGCTTCTAGAGTCTGAGGAGGACGTTGCAAATTGAGCAATCTCCTACCCATCATATTCCACACGTGCTCAATTGGGGATAAGTCGGGAGATCTTGGTGGCCATGGTAACAATGTGACATCATTATGTTGAAAGAAGTCTATTGTGACTCTTGCAACATGTGGTCGGGCATTATCTTGTTGGAAAGTTGGATCTGCCAGGGTGTCAAGATAGGGTAAAAGATGGGGTTCTAGAACTTCGTGGATATAACGCTGCGCGTTCATGTTACCTATGATGAAGTATAAAGGTGACCTGGAACCATAAGCTATAGCACCCCAAACCATAACTCCAACAGTGTGATGAACATGTCTTTCAACAAAAAACTGTGGATTCCTCCTTTCACCACGTCGCCTTCTAACCCTGGCACGACCATCGTGCATGCCTAAACAAAATCGATACTCGTCACTAAAGACAATACTGTTCCATTCCTGATCCCAGAGTGACCGTTGTCTGCACCAGTCAAGGCGATTACGTCGGTTTTCTCGAGTTAAAGGGAGGACCCAGTGTGGCTGGTATGAAAACAAGTCAAAACTTCTCATTCGTCGGTAAACACTTCGCATGCCAATAGGTCTTCCGTGTTCTGCAAACCATTCATTTGCAATGGACCTGGTAGTGGAGAAACGGTGCCTTAAGGCCAATAATCTTAGGCGGCGATCTTCACGGTCTGTTGTTCTACGGCGGCGTCCAGTGCCCCTTGCTCTTTGCGTACGGCCTTCTCGAAGCCATGCCTGACAACACCTAACCACAGTGTCTACACTTCTTTGCACTCTAACTGCAATTGCCCGAAAAGAAAGTCCAGCTTCCCGAAGTCCCACTATACGGCCCCTATCAAACTCACTAAGTTGACGAAATCGTACAGGTCTCCGTACTCTAGGCATCGTAACCGATCGTAAAGGATGTCAAGAACCAAAATCCGCCAACGTTGATTCTTTGCTGCGGCTGAAATATTCATTTTTAGAGCGTTCGTGAATTAAAAAAAAGCAGTATAAAAACCGGAATGTCCAACTGATAAGGCTGAAAATTTTTTCACTTGTTATTTACAGTAAGATGAATACATTCACCAACTTTTATTAAAATAAAACCATTTAAACTGGGTGTTCGGATTTATATGTCACTTAGTATATATGTACGCCCATTTACACGACTTGTCTCTTATCGTGTCCGAGATCCTAATAATGAGAATCAAATTTGAAACAACCGGTGTATTGCTGTACATCTTGGTCTAAAAATTACCGTACTAGGCGTACGCTTCCCATAGACGTATCATTCCCCGGCTCTTCAATTGCCACATGGGCATTTGCTCCTAGAAGTGCTGATTGAGTGCTTAAGCATGCAGCTAGCTTCTGATACTCCTAAACATTCTACTTTATCTATCAGAAATGTGTCAACTCTGTTACGGCGGATTCGTGCAAACTTAACGCTAAAGAAACAAAAGCGAAATTTTCAGTGTCTGAAATTAAAAAATTAACTCAAGTTCGCGTACGACCCTAAAAACTAATCAACTAAGGTTACAGGCTTCACGAATAACTTCATAAGGCTGTACCTAACAGATAAGCTTCCAACGCTCTACGCGGGCGATTACTCGATTCAGTCTAGTACCAAAAGAGAATTCTCAGTTTGAAATTCAAATTGCTGTCAGCCCCGCCTTAATGTGGAACCACTAAGATGTGTGAGCTTATGCAGCACATAATACATAATACAATGTTAGTGCTATTAGTTGCAGATGATTCTCATATGTTAACCTCGTTACATTTGAAAATAAAACATGGAAAATGCTCAGAAATCCTCAGAAAGGCAATAGTTCATTATATGAGAACAAAATATGTACGTAGCATTTATAATTAAGCAGTGTAATAATATTGAAGATTAAAACATAAAAAACCTTATTGCTCTGTTAACCGAAAAAAAAAAAACATTCTGAGGGACCCCGAGATATGATATCTCAGTCCTTTCGACACAAAACAATGTCTTTGTTGGCGAACACGAACATGAGACCGAAAAATTCACATTATCGTATGGACGCTAGACGAGACAAAGAAGGATGTCTGTAGACCATCTATAGACAAATTACGCAACGGGGTCTACTAGGTTAAGGATTAAGACTCTGAACTGCCCATTAAACAAATTAAGTAATTTGTGCAAATACTTCTATTAAATAATAGCAGGTTAGAAAAATATTAATATATATAGTCAATTATTTTTTGAAATTCAATATAGATGTTACAGTTATTTTTCAGACTTTCGTTGTCGAACTAGGATTTACGACATACATAGTTGTTGTTTTCTCAGTTTTCGCGAATCGGTGTTGATCGCATGTAAAAATGTTGGACATCTTTGGAAAAAACTATATCTGTTAGATCGTAATTATTTTGATAATGCATTTTAGTACGAAGCAAGTGCAGGGATACAGGGCTGTTCACGTGTAGTTCAGAAGCTCTGTGATTTAAACGAATTCAATATACGAGCCCCTTCCCACTTCAGTTGGCCCACATCAAGATTTGTACCAAAATATGCATTTATAAACTAAACATGACGAAACTATTTACTTCTAAAATAATTTATTTTCTCAAAAACATTTTAGATACACTCTAGTCGTAAAAAATACATATTTGAAATCACTTAGACCTATAACTAATAGAACATATGAACAAATAAACAATGTGCGAATAAATGTGCGAAGTTAACAAAGCAACAAATGAAAGATTACCATTGGGTAACATGACCTTTATTTTTTAGCTTTTGTCTCAGTTCGGTGATTGTACGAGCAGGATGTTGTCGTAGAACCTTTTTCATCTCGTGCCACAAAATTTCAATAGGTGACAGATCTGGACTGATAGAAACCCAATTCAAAAGTGATACATTATTTTCTTCCATCCATTTTATAGCCTTTTTTGAGGCATGGCACGCTGCACCATCTTGCTGAAACACAAAATGGCCGGATGTCAAACATTCTTCCATTACTGGTAAAAGCGATTCTTCTAAAATTGCCAAATATTTGTTTATATCCACATTTCCATCAATAAAATGGAGTTTTCCTACTCCTTTTGACGACATACTGCCCCAGACCATAATGGATGCTGGAAATTTCACTTTTCTCTTCAGACAGTCAACATGGAATGCTTAATTTTTTTTGCGAATAACTCTACTGCGACTGTCACCAACACAAACTTCGAATCGGGCCTCATCACTCCATTCTACTGCACACCATTGTTGAGGTGTCCATTGTCTATGTTCTTTAGCCCATCTAAGTCGATTTTTCTTTTGCAGTGGAGTTAATAGTGGCTTTTCTTTGGCCTATAAACAAGTTGTGCAACTTTAGGGTTTTTTCTTCACTTTTTTTATAAGAAAACTTAGCTTGCAAGTGCTAAATCCCAGTTTGTGGACCTCTCTATGAGTTGTGGACCTCGAAATTCTCCTTCCAACAGCGTCACTTCACAGAGCACTTAATTGTAAATAATTGGCACGCCTGTTTTTCACGATTATTCTTCTTAATGCTCTTCGGTCGGCATTAGTGATATTACTTTTTTTCACATATCGTGGCGTAATATTAACTGAACCAGTTACGTTATATCTTCTAACAATATTTCTCACACTGTACCGCGATAACGTCTAACAAAGTTGCAATTTCCGAGTTTGATTTCCCAGAATTAAAAAATTTAATTATCAGTAACCGAATTTTCTGACTAATAACCTTTCCTTTACCCATTTTGAAAACCTTAACTACCCAAAACTATTTTAAACGTATTCTGACAGCTGTGATTAATAAAAACAATTGTCATGGCTTTTGTTTTTCACAGCCACCTATGCGTTATAGACTTATTTTGCATTGAAATGAAAATAGGTTGATATGCTGTAATTGCAACATGTGTTATTTTTATGCTGCAAATTTGATTAGGGAGTGATAAAGTTGGTGTTTTCTACTATATGTTATCAAAATGTTCATTGTTAATATTTTAAAGCTATAACACCCTGCTACATTTTTATTATTTGTGTTTGAAAAGAAAAAACTAAGATTTCAATAGTTGGACCAACTGAAGTGGGAAGGGGCTCGTAGCAACATAAATAGGCACATACGCGGGAAGAGATACGGGACGTGTGGTAATGACTGAGCATCAACGACGCATTTTCGTGACAGGCTACAGGCGCACCGCTAATGAAATCTCATAAATATCTATTTCCAATTTAGGCGTTCATCTAACACCAACCCCGAACAAAATCAGTCAACCTTTACAAACTTTTCAAATTACTATTGAACCACAAACAGAACATAAATCACTTTTTAAGTGCAATCTGTAGAGCTAATTAATGTATTACTCAGACTTAGATTTGTCACGATTCACAATACTCGTATATACGTATAAATCGTAAGAATTGTGCTGTAAACGTAAGTGATGTCAAGGAGGGACAGCGTTTGGAATACCAAAGGATACCAAAAAATCGCAATGCACAGTTTCTATAGCTATAACTATAGTCAGTATGCCTATGTAGCCATGATGTGTCAGAACGTAAAAGAATGGTGTTAGATCACAAAAGTAAGTGTCAAACGTCTAGGGGGGAGGCGCGCCCCCACTAAATCCGCCACTGTAACTAATCTTGGACAGTTCTAGAATCGGATTAACCAAGCATCTTCAAGCCCTTCCTTATAGCTGCTTCTGTGTAAAAAAATTGCTGAGAGTTCGATGTTTTTGTAAATGAATATACCTACGAGCATCAACAATTGCCGCTACTTAGTTGGGTTATTCAAAAGAGATGCCATCCTGGGAAGAGTGGCCTTGAGCGCCCATATAGCAAAATCAAGGGGGGGGCATGTTTGATGTACAAGTTATGCAGGATCAAAGATGCTGAGAACTAGCCAACAAATGAAGACAGGAGAGGGGTGCAACTATTCAAAATGGTAGCAAAAACAATATCTTCTATGTTGGGATGTTGGCGCCCATGAGAGTGGCCTGTCTACAATCAACTTAAGGAGAAAATTTTCTAGATCATATCAATTTTTTGTTGCTTTGAGATTTCACATACTTAGCTTTGAGGAAACTGTAGGGGATCAATGAGCACGCATTGCCCCTCATGGTTTCACCACCATTATTTAACCTAATGACTATTACAATCAAGATCACATTAATTGCAGGAAAAAAACAGAGTATAAATAAAAAGTATTTTATTTAATACAATATAAATTATACAATTAATTATACTTATTATATATTATAGTACAAAGTCAGTGACTATATTGCACATTCCACGAAAAAATCATCTCATGCCGTAATATACCCAGACACTTTCATGTATTCCGCCATATTTTGAATGACATTTTTCTATAAGAGCGATACCAGATATATTCAAATTATTGGTTAATGAAACATTTGAAACATATCCTGTGATTTTCCCCATATTTGTCCTTGACCTTTTTCAAGTACAATTGTATGAAATATTTTCCTGAATTTCGACTGCGCTCATACGAAAATACTTTTCAAGATATGGCAAAATATTCTTAAACGAGATATCATTAATGGCTGCTTGTGATCAGGTTTTCACAGTGAACGAACAAAGTTAAAATAACCTTGATCATCAGCAACCACTAGACGTCAGACTCGTTACGTGTGATGCTAAGGCAAGAAAATTCAAGTCATCCATTTTTTCATTTTGAAAAAGACGATGACGGTAAATTACTACCGATATACTGAAAAATCAGTATACGGAACTAAATTATATACATGTTTCCTTAACTACACCCAATTTCAACCATAGTTTCAGTTTTATGCAACTTCTGCTCTTAGAAATGGAAATTTCTTTTGTCTGAGCTTAAATGGGAATTAGACCTGACCTATCTTGCATATATGTTTCTCTCATTCAACGTATAGTATATTAAAATGAGGTATAGAAGGTATTATTCCATGTAGAACGTCTTTTACTTGTTAGTTCTTTTTTATGTCACTACAAATTTTTCTAGCAAGTCAAACTTTGATTAGCAAGTATGAGTAACTGACATTTCTAAGAGCTAAAGACGAATATTAAAAATATATTATACAGCACGACTTTCTGCAAAACAATTATCACAAAAGGTTCCATTCAATTTGAAATCGTATATAGTACTTTGTAGCTGCTAACAGTTACAGAGCTATATTGAGCTGCGGATGGACTGAGCTGGAAGAAATAACGGGTGCGCCTTCTTTTATGTCGGTATTGAAACATCGAATGACTTTGACATTTACCAACCGAGTGATTTGGTTATACGTGTTTCTGAAACGTCAATTTACTACAATTTTGGTCATTGAAAATCGTCGTTCAGTTGTGTTAACGCATATCGTTGAAATATCGTGGCAAAAAGGCACCGTCTGACAACACTATCCGTCGTTTGGTTTCGAATTTTCTTGAGTACGGGACAGTGGGAGATCGTCAACATATCATTCGTCAACGACCAAGACTTTCCAATAAATTGGTTGAAGCGGTCAGAGACAGCGTTGCCCAGAACCCAAAAGTATAGTATCGTCACCGCGGTCAGCATTTTGGCATCGGTGGAACCACGTTTGCGGCGCATTTTGAAGGATGACTTGCATTTGTTTCCTTATAAGGTGCAGTTAACACAAAAAATATTGCCACTAACCGTCCACGTCGCTTGGAATACGCCCAAACAATCGGTCACATGGTTGATGCTGAATCTGATTTTTGGAAGCAAAGTGTGACCGACTAGGCCCATTTCGCGTTATCTGGTGGCGTTAATAAGCAAAACTGCCACATTTGGGGGACGGAAAATCCACATGGGATCCACGAAATGTCGTTGCATGGCCAGAAAGTGACTGTTAGGGCCGGCGTTTGCGCCAAAACCATCATTGGGCCATATCGGTGGATGTTGGTTCATTATGTCTGCCATGGACGTCTGATGACATTGACTGGCCACCCAGGTCTCCAGATTTGACCTCACCGGACTTCTTCTTGTGGGCTTATTTGAAACTTCGTACCGCAATCGCCGCTATACCACCAGAGATGGTCTAAAAAGTAATGGAAACGCAGCAAAAACGGGCACATCTTGTTATGGCCAATAAAGGTGGCCACTTGATAGATGTTGTGTTCTAAACTGGTCCCAATAAATTGTAAAGGACCATATTTAATAAAAATACCCGATATATAGAATCAGTTTTTCGTTTTCCAAAGTTATTTCATGTTAACGTACCGACATAAGAGATAGCGCACCCTGTATATTCGAAAAGTTGGAATTTTTCGACATAAAAGAGCTGTTTCATCTACATTCTCAATTTATTGGGACAGTTAACTAAGGAGACACTTTCACAACATAATCCACCAGCCGCTGTCTCTTCAATTTTTCTATACTACAAATAGTTTGAAACATTTCACACGAAGCACCATGTTTTGTAGGGTATTGTGTTTTCTACAGCCGTATTTGACACTTAAGCAAAAGTGTATGCAAATGATATAATTTAAAACGGAAGAAAAGAATCTGGAAAATATCGAGCTGGTCCGAAAATCGAACCAGATGACTATTTACAACTTTGTGAAGACTTAATGATCAAAATCTGATCAATACAGCAATAGAAAATATCAACAAAACCGCATTAAGCAAAAAGATATATACTAAATTACACCTACTTCAAAAGATTTTTGCTTGAGAGATACGAATAAAAAATAATTCGGCATGTTGGGTGTCGCCAACGTTTTTCATAAATCGCCAACTTGTATGACATATTCCGTTAAATAGACATAAAAATATTTATTGCTGACATCCCTGACTAATATCCTTAAGGAATTCTGGTGCCAATCCCGGAGAGTGGAGGTGCTAGTACAGATGTATACCTTAAATTTAATAAACTTGAGTTTCTCCTCCTGTTCTAGGGCTTTTCCAACAAACTAGTGCTCATTTGAACACAAACAAGTCTATATCCTGACAATTATCGTGCCTCGATGGATGCTGCTTATCTGTAGGCATGTATATACAGGGTGTTCCATAATTATTGCGACAAAATGATAGGGGTTGTAGAGGGCATAAAAATATGCAATTTTGCCTTATAAACCCCTGTTCGTAAATATGCCGTTTGAGCACTACAGTTAATTTTACCTTAAGAGCTCATAGGAGAAACAAAAAATTCACCAGCTGCAAAATGTTCGTCTAGCACATTTAATGGTCTCACCGGTTTGTAAAAAAAGCCTGCTGTGTTTACATTTTTGTTATCGTACACCCGTACCACCTTTTAAAAGTCCAAGCCATGGGTCCAGCAGACTATCTGCCGCGTCAACGTTTTTGCCGTTGGTGGCTGCAGCAGGAGTTGAGGCAACCAAACTTTGGTCGCTACGTTTTGTTCACTGACGAGTCCTGTTTTACAAAGGACGGTTATTTCAATAGCCATAACAGTCACATTTGGGATAAAGAAAACCCTCATGCCATAGCCATCCATAGAGACCAACATCAGTTTTCAATTAACATCTGGTGCGGCATTGTGGACGAGCATATCATCGGGCCATATCTGCTTCCACCACGTTTGGATGGGCATGCTTATGGTCGATCCTTACAGCATGTGCTACCGGAACTATTACAAAATGTGCCACTGAATATAAGAGCCAACATGTGGTTTCAACACCATGGCGGTCCAGCCCACTTTTCTTTACAAGTGCGGCAGTATTTGGACGACAATTTCCAAATAGGTGGAGAGGCCGAGGTGGCCCTGTGCCTTGGCCTGCGCGGTCACTTGACTGACCACACTAGATTATTTTATCTGGAGCTATCTGAAAGCTTTAGTGTACGAAACTCCTGTTCCCAACCAACAAGAGCTACTGGGAAGAGTGATGGCCGCGTCCGCACATGTTCAGGACATACCGGGGGTATGCCACAGAGTTCGCCGATCATTGAACAATCGTGCACAGCTGTGTATTGAGCAAGGTGGAGGATACTTTGAGCAATTACTGTAGGTAAGCTGTTTCAAGAAACTGATCTTTTTTTTTGCTGCAGCCCAAACGGCATATTTCCGAACAGGGGTTTATAAGGAAAATTGTTCATTTGATGCCCTCTACAACCCCTATCATTTTGTCGCAATAATTATGGAACACCCTGTATATCTCGTGACGGAAACTGGTGTGAGTAAAGTCGTCCGGAATCGTTATTGTTCGAATTTACTCTTGACCATAGGATTTGCTTGTTAATCTAACCTTTGGGATCTGAAATGGCCAATTATACCACTTACAGCACAATAGGGTTTTTTGTTTTCAAATCTGGGGTTAGTTTGCTTCACTTGGAGGAGACCTCAAGGTTTATCAAGGACATTTTCAAAAGAAGCCGAGCATTTGAGCCCAGCCACATGCCACTCACGTTTCTGGTTGATAAGTCCAAATCAGAAGTCATTTAGTCACTATGAAGGCATCTCAACGTCGTGTCAACCTTGTGTCAAGGTCACCTCGAAGACCAATTCAGAATTCGAGTCCAGACGCGCCACGACATAAGTGGTCTAGGAAGGCATTTGAAGGGTACTTTAAGGCCACTCGAAGTTAAATAACCGTATCCGATCACCTGCACTAATATGGTAGTATAGTATACTTCTCAATAGTTCGCAAATTCAGCAAAAATATACACTAGATTTTATCTCACAAGAGTTCAGGGTTCGTAAACATAATTCATTACAATCGGGGCAAATGGCGGCACCTTATTAAGAACCTCATTGAGTAATACTGATACAAAGAAGTGAAGCTAAAAATAGTAATCAGTTAAACTCACGTTGTATATGAAAACAACAATGTCAGTTTACTATTGGATCAAATGAAAGGTTGTACTCCCTTTATATGATCCATATCCAGATGCTCAAATATTTTCAAGACACGACACAATGGGTAATACAGAAAGTCTCCAAATTGCCCTTAAGAGAAAATGCCAAACAACTTCAAATGTTAAGGGTAGTGTAAGCAAAGTTATGATTCCATTTTCAACTCATTATTTAATATATTAAATTTAAGAGAGGATATATATTTCATTTGTTTTCTACGCCTTTTTTCAATTTTTACGGGATTTTTGAATAAAAAGACAACTGTGAAGCGCTCAGTTTATTGCTAATTTCAATTTTGAATGGAACGTTCCAATATAATCCCAATATCAAATTGAACGCTAGCCCCACTGCTTAACGCCAAGGTCATAGGCCATGTAGCCGCCCTTGGGCACACAGGAGGAGCTCGAGGACTTGCACCTGAAGGGACCTACAATTATTTTAGGGAAAGTATACTCAGACATATATGTGGAAAATAGAAAATAAAATTGTAACTTTGACACCCTGAATCACGCAAACTGTCAACTTTTGGACTGAGGTATGTTTCGCAGACAGTATAGTTATAAAAGTTGTACTCTGAACACTGCTACGGTGAATGCAATAGAGGTGTTTGGAATGTGGGTGGATCGAAAAATATCAAAATACTATGGGACAAAACCAGCAAGAAAAGAATGTTCGAAGAACTCTACACCAACATACTTTTGTGAGTACACTACAGCATCTTGAACATAATTAATGAGGGGGACCAAGATATTGATCTGTACGGTTAATTCTCAATGGCAAAATTGAAGGAAAGAAATAGATAGATCAATCTAGGTTGACATATTTGCGGTAATGGACAGCAATTCTACATGGCAGTGCCATCGTCCTACAACGACATGACACTCTAAGAAGAAGAAGGTGGACCCTGAGCACATTCCCCTTGCATCCATAGGATGTCACTCGAGTCATATAAGATGTAGTTCCAAAATATTGTTAATGCTCCACGACCACTCTCCTGACAAAGCAAAATTTCATAAAATATCTCTGAAGCACATTACAAAGTTTCAAAAAATGTATGACCAAGTTAATTTTACATTAAATCTCATCGTCACCAGGCACACCATATTTCATTGTGTGGCAGAAATATGTTTGTAGTCTTAATAGATACCTTGGACTCGTTTTAGTACCATTGGCTACCAAAGTGACCACGTCGTATCAACATAATGATAATACTTACACACATACTGAGATTATGAAACAAATTGAAGGCTTGCACCTTCTATTTACATTGGTTCGTAATCACATCTTTGGCTAATTCCCTTGGACTGGGAAGACTTTCGCACAATGTCAACTTCAGCTTTGGCTGTATCCCTATTCCATCGAAACTTGTAACAAAATTATCTATGATATACAATATGATGTTCCTATATAACCAAACGTCTATCATGTTTGACAAATCGCTCCGATTTTTATTCACCAGCCGTGACGCTCACAGAACTTAATTGACTTTAGCCTTGTTCTCTACATATCCATTTTGTTTGGCGCTTCCATTTTCCAGTTCCTCATTGGACTTCACATATCCATTCGTCACATCTCCGTTAGCTTTGACTTCTCCATTGTCCTTCAGCTTTCCGTTGGACGCAACGTGAGTAGCCTCATTGGCCAATTCTGATTCCTCTTCTTCTTTTGGCTTTTCATTACTGGTTGACGTAGAAGCACCCGAATAGGTATAGGAAGTATGCGGCTTTGCGTTGCGAGCAAAAGTTTATGAATTTCGGGTAGGAGCATTCGCGGAACAGCACTTGGAAGTTGTGGTAGAAGATGATCCGAATTGGATCTGAAACAAGCATCAAATGCATTTGATTGCGAACTAAAGCCTGTAAAAGATGGAGACGTTGTTGAAGAACTCATTTCTTTTGAAATCATGGTGTTGATCAAGAAAATTCAGTACTTTGAAACGGCGTCAAGTAGGTTGACTCTGCACTTTCCAAGCAACGCTTTCATCAATTCATAATACATTATGTCGAGAACAGGTCAGCACCTCTGATGAAAAGATTAGTTATGGGCATGTATTACAAGGTAATTAAATGAATCGAATCAATATGCTTTTATAGTCCCCACCAATTTGACAAGGTTGCGGTCTAGACATTCCAGCTCTGCCACATTTCAAGTGGAAATCTATGATGTATGAAATGTGTCTAATAGGTAGGTGAAATAACGAGGTTAGAAACGTATAACTGTCTCAACTTTACTTACTAACGGCTTTAGATACCTACTCCCTATAACCCCATTTTTAGCCACTACAAAAAATCTTATGAATATGATCAGGAGCCTGTAAAGCTTCAAACAACGGAGTTTGAGCGATTTTTAACATTTTCGTTGTCTCGCCTATACATATCTTTGCTGCCATTGGATCGATTTAAAAAAACTTTTTTCCGCACTTGGCATAGTAGTTATCATTTCATAAGCGATTATGTTCAGGACAGGTGACCACCTCTATTAAATATATTAGTTAGGGGCATGTATAAACAAGGTAATTAAATGGATCGAATCAACATGCTCAGATTGTCATGATTTTTCCACCCCTGCCGTGCCGACGACTTGGCAGGGGTGGAATGTGTCCAATAGGTAGGTAGAAATAACGAGATTAGAAACGTATACATGTATTAACTTTACTTATTAAGGGCTTTAGTCCCTATAACTCTATTTTTAGCCCCTACAAAAATCTTATGAATATGATGAGGAGCCTCTGAAACTTCAAACAACGGAGTTTGAGCGATTTTTACTATTTTCATTGTTTTGCCTATATCTTTGCCGTCACTGGATCGATTAAAAACAAAAATGTTCCGCCCTTGGCATAGTAGTAATTTCAAAATCCGACCGGTAGACGTCGAAAAAAAGAGTGACATGGATTTTCGAGATGTACGTGTCATATACCATCCAAAAATAAGGTCCAACACTGAAATTCTTATATTTTTGCTGTTGAATTTAATTCCTCTAGTCAAAAGCCTACTTCTTCTTATGACAATCAGCAGGTTTTTGAGCCTTTGGGTCGTGAATCTTAGGAAATGGAGCTCTCAGTTCAAATAAATATATCTTAGGATAGATTTTCAGGCTTATCCGAATGCCTAAATTCGTGTTTGTAAGCTGGCCTACACAATGAGTTCGCCTGTTTGACAGTGCTGTGATCTAGAAATGAGTCTTGGGCCGTACTAACCATTCGACAACGTTGGATCACATTATGATGAGTCAACCTAGACAGACATACATACTGACGCACGTGAGTAACCCTAGTAATATTCCTGATAAAGATATCTACATATATATTCTTCGTGTGTCTTTTTTTCCTCTCCAACTTTGTTTCCTCAGGTTCCACCCGTATCCGGATGTATGGGCATGTGTCTCTACTTTTGTAGTAGCATATGTGCATTCATTTTCGTGCCTGATGAAGCCAACCAGCAGAAATACGTATCGCTCGGGTTACCTATCCTATTTTCTGCTCGAATCCACTTTTTTCGGATTCTGTCCATTATTTTCCTATTTTTGTTATACCTTTCTCCGCATGATAATTTTCTCTTTGTAGATATATATATATATATATAATAAATGAATACTATATATATATATATAATAAATGAATACTATATATATATATATGAAAAAATTAAAGCTTCCGCCTTTTGTTGGGTACATCGACAAAATTTAAGCAAAGAGGACTCTTTATACTTTATTAATCGCTCTAGCTTTCAATGGTCTTTGCCATCATCATCAGGAGCTGCAATAACATTGAGAAGAATAGCAACAATTGTGCAAAATGAATTTTAAATTAACTTACAGTAGTATATGAGGATGTTGCTAAATGTTATTTCACGTTTAGGTTGAGGGAAACACCCAGTAACCTGATGAAAGCTGGATACATGGTGAAAAACGTCAAAATTAATACAAACTACACACAGCTGTATGTCAAGAACAAATTAAAACGGATTAAAAATATTTAAAACGAAAGTTAAAAATTACATCGTGAACCACTTGATGATTGCACAAAATGGTGAGCATAGAATCATAAGTAAGATGAACCTTTGACAGATGGAAAAAAGTTAGTAGTGTCCGTGTAGATGGTTCGAACATCGAAAATTTTGTCTTGAACATTTTTTTAAATTCTTGAAGTCTAAAGTTTTGGTATCAGAGGGTAAAGCATTGTACATGATCGTAGCATTATAAGTAAAACATTTAGTAAAAAATCAAGTTCTGTGAGGAGCAATTGTTATTGTATCAATAGAGCGAACATCTCGTGAGTGCATAGAACCACGAAGTTTTAACTTTCAAAAATGGGGGAATTGAGGTAAATAAAAGCTTGTGAATATAACATAGTAAATGCAATTTAAATAGATTAGGAATAGATAACCATTCCAGTTTTATGAACGAGGAGGTAAGGTGGTCATATTTTTTCAAGTTCCAGATTAACCTGCAACATGAATTTTGAACTTTTTGTAAGCGCTTGACAGATACTGAATCTAAAACAGATGATAAACAATGTCGCAGTATGTAATTTTTGAAATAATTAATGACTCTCAGAGAATTTTTTTAGTTTTGCAATCGAGAATTTGTTTGTTCAAGTATAATTGCCGGAGTATTAAAAAACAACTTTTTGTAGCATTGTTCACATGAGGGATAAAATTCAGATATTCATCAAGTGATATGCCTAGATTTTTACAGTTTCACATACTTTTATAATTTCACCATTTAATGATGATATCGAATATGTCTTAATTTGACTTCTACATTCTTTAGGAGTAAATATAATTACTTTTGATTTTTCTGAATTTAATTTAAGATTATGAATGTTTGCATACTTGTCGCTAGACCTCAAGTCTTCATTAATTTGAGCCTCAGCAATTATTATATTGTCAATATGAAAATTATTGTATAACTGCGAATCATCTGCAAAAAAACTGAGTATTGCAGTATTTAATAGCCTTATCAAAATCGGAGATATATAAAATAAAAAGAAGTGGCCCAAGAACCGACCCTTGAGGCACACTCAATTAAATTAAAGCCTCAGGAGAAATGTTCATATCGATGACAACTCTTTGTGATCTATTTTTAAAAAATCTGTTTATTAGAGCAACTGATGATTCAGAGAATCATAAAATTTACATTTGGCTATTAAGAGTGAGTGGTTGATGGTGTCAAACGCTTTAGAAAAATCTTAAAGAATTAAGTAAGTAGTTTGATTGTTATTCCAAGCCCTGACAATATTGTTAGTTAGATCTAACAATACTGCAGCAGTATTATAACCCTTCAAAACCACACTGCCTAGATGGTAGTATACCAAATTTCAAAACATGTTCATTTATTTGTGTATACATTGCCTTTTCCAATAATTTGGAAAGTTAGTATAGGCAAAATGCTAGTAGGCCTCAGGTGAGTATACGAGCTAGGATTACCTACTTTGGACAAAGATAAAATAAGAGAGCTTTTCCATGCTTTACGAAATATACGTTTTTATAAGCATTTACTTATGATATGTAATATATGTATTGAAATTAGGAGAAAACATAATTTAAGCATTTCAAGTGATATTCCCGTCAGTTCCAAATGCATTGGATATTAAGGTATAAAAATTAAGCGTGAATCTGAATAATTTATTGGACAGAAACTGAATTTATGGCTACAAAATTAATTATTTTCATAGAAAGAGATCATGGATGAATGTTATTGTGAAACAGAACAAAAATATTTTTTTATTTCTGTAGGATCTTTGAGATGGGTGGGAATCTCGCTATTTTTAGATTTTTGCATACGCATTAATTTGAGAGCTTTATAAAAATTAGCAGAATCATTCTGTTCACTAAGGAATCTTAAATAAGCTGCCTTTTCGAAACTAATTTTTCCTAAGGTTGAGTTCCGTAAGCTTTTGTAATAACATTTCCATAATTTCTCTGATCCATCAGCTCTAAATTGAGTAAGTGCTTTGTTTTTCCTCATAATTAAAAGTTTCACATCTGGCGTTAACCACAGAGTAAACGGCTTAATGACTCGCACAATTTTTAAGGGTGCATGAATATCATAGTAGACTTGGTACCATGAGTCAAATATGACCGCACAGGGAGAACAACAAAGCCTTGGAAATACAACTAGAGTTCACATCGTCTGGACTATGATTTTTGCAATCGACTACACAATTTACAAATTGCAATTATATATATATCGATAGTCAATATTTTATTTGCTCAAATTACAAGTAATTTGACACCACTCCACTTGGATTCTACAGATTCCACTTGGTAATAACAAATAATAGAGACATAACATCGAATAATTATATCAGGTAAGCAATTCAAAAAATAGAGATACCATCAAACCTTATTAAATTAATTCGGTGACTTACTAACACAAATTGGAGATTTCGGTAGGTAGGCATTACCTCTGTCTTTATATAGACCGGTCAATATACGCTTTATTATTCGTATAGGATCGAAATTGAAAAGTAGAGTTCGTATGTCGAGTCCAAACCTGCGGCTCCGCTCGCGTGGAAGCAGTGTAAATTTCGTTTTGCATTAGTATGACAAAAAAAATGCAATGTTCAAAGTAATGCAATAGTTACCTTAGCAATGAACATTTTTGTAGAAAAAATTTTAGCGCAACTACCAATATCAATGTTTCGTTTTTATATCCTTAACAAAACGTGAGGATTTTGGAAATTTGCATTTCATGCGTATATTCCTAATATGGTATAAAACACTTTTCGACAACTGCCATTAATTGACATATTCTACCTGAAGGTAGGCAACTTAAGACTATATTCGTGAGTCCAAAAAATTATTCCACACAAAAGAGATACTGTTAGCGTCATCTATGCGAATTTGTGACAGCTACGTTTATCCTCTTCACAATAATTAGAAGTCCACTTTAAGAAGGTTAATATCTCATACATGACACTGTAGTAGTAACCTAATATATAGACTGCTACAGCGCCATCTATTAGACACTTACTTTTTAAAGTGGATTCCTAATTCGTCCGGAGAGGAGAAAGACAGCTGTGACAAATTCTCAGAGATTACGCTACGGTATCTCATTTCGCCTCAGATATTTTTTCAGGCGCGACAATTTGATATTAGGTTGGTTATCTTCAGGTAGAACACGTAAATCAATGGTTATGATGACCCAAGCACCTCAGAGGTGGCCTCAGGGCAGGACAATTCGGGTGACTATCTGGCACGGGTACACGTATCTTAAAAAGTGACAATATGTCGATTTTTTTTAACATTGAATTGGTTTTTTGTGACATTATGTAGTTTTTTTACAAGATGTTAACTTGGCACTAGCTGATGGACACTTGTGAACTCGTTTAGTAGTTGTACTTGTTGCCTAAATGTCATGAGGCTTCAGTTATCAATGTTTATCTCTGATGTCGTCTAAAATCTGCTTCAGAGATGGCATTACTTGAGGTCTAAACTGTAAGTATAGTGAGGATGTGTGTGCTAATAATATGTGTTTATGATAAGTCCACTGGATTCTGGTCTCAAATACACTTACTTTGAGATTCAAAGGTAGAAATTACATGCGCATCTATTTTTTCTTATCCATTCTGGAATTTAAATTTGCAAATTTACTGAATTTCAAAAACGAGAAAGATAAGAAATAATTATATTCACTGTACACTGTCGAACTACAATTCATATACATGCTAACAATAATTGCACACAACTCTGGCGCGGTGGTGGTTTCCAGTAATTTTCCTCAAAGTTTTTGAAAACACAAAAAACCTAAAAAATAACTTTGAACATAACCTATCTTCGGAAAGGACAACATATAAATAACCAATCGGGCACAGCTAATAGATGTACTTCATTGGCAGCATATTCAGTAATGATTTTCTAACACAGAAAATATCACCGATTTTATACACATGTTCTAGTAATATTGAACATGACAAAACCGTTTAAAAGTCGCTTGCAAGAATACTCCGGCTTCCTCCAATTTTTTACGACACGTGCATGGTGCAGGATCTTACATACAGGACTAATTTATTTTTATTATTACAAGCTTTTTCACAACATAATCTACCAGGCTTTTTCAACTCTATATAAAAAGGAATAGTCATAGTACTATTTACAGTTAGGTTCCTGCTGGTGCGGAG